>CAUZXS010002364.1:0-16833 GCA_963585895.1 Sepioteuthis lessoniana | reverse complement strand
TTTTCATACTATCTATGAGATTAAGAGGGAACAGCATCTCTCTGGTACAAATTTTCATTTGGAGGAGAATTGCATGAATCTATTTCTGATGATGGTAGTGATTATATCTGCTGGATGTCCATTCTATCATGTTTTGTGGTATTCAAGCTCATTGGTAAGTTTAGAAAAAAAAAAGTCAGAAATTTAGATGCTTCTACCTTTCAAGTATAGCAACTTAAATCAATGAAAAATTAAAGTAAAATATATATATATATATATATATATATATATATATATATATATATATATATGTATATAGCACATAGCTATGAATAATCTTAAGAAAAAGAACAAAAAAAGCATCATTTAGTTTCATATTTTAATGGAATGCAAAAACGTATACCATGATTGTTGCCAAATTCTGTGCAAATTTAAAAGATCAAAAGAAAAATTAGCGATGTACAAAGACTAAGTAGCATTAAAATATGAGTAAACAATAAGTTTGGTCACTTGGACCAAATTTATAATGTACTTAAATTGCTTTATTTATGAACGTAACTTTATTTATGTCAATTTAATATCTTAAACAAATGCTAATCATAAATATATAATTAAGACATATATAATAATTTTTACATAATTTTTCTTGATGAATAACGAATATGATACAGTAAATAATGTAAATAAGTAAAATCATAAACTCTCTTGTTTATAATCTGCTAAATGGCAATCATCTGAAATTTGTTTTGAAGTTTATGTACCTAAGCAGCAGTGTCTCATCTAGCAAAGGCATGGACTACTATCAATGTATCGGAATTTCATATGATCAATGACCTATTTCTGTGGCTGTGTCAATACTACTGTATAGATACACTACATGGACACTAACAAAACGCATAGAGAAAAAGCTATATTGGAACTACACAAGAATGCAATGATCTGATGTGAACAAATCCTGGAAGCAACACCCCACAAAACAGCATCTGTATGGCAATATACATCTCATCTCAAAAACCATCAAACAAGACATGATCCAGGACTGGAGAAGCAAGAACAAACTCATAAAAAAAAGTTCTCTTATGGACCCCTACACATGGATGCACCAATGCCAACTTGGTCCAGATACTGGATGCAACCTTGAGGAAATACCAGACGAAATAGATGATAAGGATATGGGGAGAGAGAGTGTCAGAGAAATCTGTGCTGTCAGCACAATATAATGATGAGATCCTTTATACATAGAAAAGAGAAAGATGTATGAAAATGTACACAAAAAAAAAAAAAATAAAAAATAAGGTCTTCCGAAAATGATTTTATTTGTAGAAATATTATCCCATGTTAAACATTTTTTTAGACCTTCATCAGGTCATTTAAGTTACACACTGAATACTTTAATCTGTTACATATGTAAATATTACTGTACAAACAACACAATTCCTTAACCTCTAAGCATAAGATAACCCTAGACAAGTTGACATGCCATTAAAATCAAATCAATCCTGTCAAATGGCAATAGAAATAAAACAAGCATTTTTTTGTATCAATTGTGTGATTTAATGTTTTCTTCATTATCATATTTACACATTCAAAAACATTGATTACTGAAAATTTTACCCGATTTGCTGAAAACCTAGTTTAAAAATAAGGTTATACTAATCATTTGAAGCTCACAATGTTACAAATAAATCACCATATTCTTTCATTAACTAAATTGCTATCACAATAGAAAATGAAATTCTTTGAGAAAACTAATAAAATACATCTTTTTAAACTATAAAATATACACATTTTATTCAAAATATCTTACTTTTATGTAAAGCACTCATTAAAATCTAAAGTAAAAAGTCATGCATTTTGGCAGAAATTTTATTAAAGGAAAATTCTGGTTGTTACAGTATTTTTTTAATTCAAAATAAACAATGAAATAACCAGAAGCAAGTGAAGAAGAAAAGGCTGATAATGTCATAGGTTTTCTCTTAATCCAATGAAAGATTCTTGATATAATAAGATTCATGTTATATTTTACCATAAGCTATAGATTTTATTTAATTTTGAATTTGTTGGATTCTGTCAGTTAAGATTAATTTTCATCAGTCATCAAGTCATGCTGATAGCAGTTTTCCTTGACTTTTACCTACCCCCACCCCTATCAAACATCACTCATGGCAAGTCCTCTAGACAGCATCCAGTGTCTACATAGAGCTGACAAGTGTGAGTTTTTGCTGGTCACCCAACACTGGAAAGTCACTAATGAGTTTAACCTTAATTCTCCAGCATGTCTTTCTCATTTTTACTAGAACGGTTTGCAAGATGGGAGGTAAAAGGTCGTACAGCTGCTGTTTTGGTTTTCAGCTATTAATATCTACATTTTTATTGATTTTAACTGCATGTCAAACTATTTAGGGTTATTTTATGCTTAGAGGTGAAGAATCCACATTCATTTTTAAAATCAGTTGTTTATGAGGTTTTTTTGCACACAACCAAATCAAACGTGAATAATTTTTAAACAGATCTAGAGTAGACCTGAGAGTAATGGCAATGAACAAGCACTTAACACTTCTGTAAGGCTCCAAAATTGGAGCCTCACCACCAGACGAAGTTGATTGTCATACCCATAACTCCCTACATTTTTATTGGAACTTTCAAGAACAGATCAATTGAAAAACAAAACAATTTTGTTTACCTTCACGTATTAATTTATGAATAATCATGCCTGCACAAATGTTTAATAAGTTCATATTGTAATCAACTGGGTATGATCTTCATAAAAATGTCCTTGAGCTAAACTTTACTTAGTTCAAAAAATAAGTAAAATAAATAATTAAGATCTTACACTATGCAAGTGTAGAAAGTATACATTCATATCCACATTTATACTTAATAACCTGTGTATGTTTTCAGGAATACTTGTATATGTTCAAGCTCAGGATATTAAAAATATGGATTTTTTTACAAAATATTCATGTAACAATGTTTTTTTTTCTTACTTCATTGTACTTCTATTCCAGGCTAAACGGAAAGTTAATATGCTTATTACAAGCAACCAAATCATTTGTAAAATTGCAAAGAACTGGGTTATTAGTTTCTCAAATTATTGATATTAAGTTGAATTAGTTGAACATTTATTCAATTTATAACCTTTAAAATATTCATGAGATGTTTTAAATCATGAATATTTCTCTTATGCAAAATATTTATTAAAGCAACTGATAAAATGTTTATCAATCATAAATGTTGATTATCTAAATCCTCCAATATTCAGATTGGAATCTAAATAAATTTCTTTAAACATATTTTTGGCAGGGAAGTTTCAACAGCATCCTAGTTCTATTTCATCAGTAATACTTGCATTAAACGGACTATTGAGAATCCTATTTTTAACGTATTTCTATAGTAAAATAATTAGCATTATGTACATGAAAGTTCTTTTTTCCTTAATTTTGAATGCACAAAGATTAATTAAAAGCTAACTTTAGGTAAAACATGGATGAATAAAGTTTCTTACTGCCCCTACCTAAACCAATGTGGACTATTGCAAATTCTTCCAAAGGAAGTTACCAAAATGTATACCTCATATTTTCTCAAGTCATGCATCTTTCAAGCCAGACACAAAGTATCAAATAACCAAGTTTTTGTGGAGATACAATGAATACAAAAACTTGGTTATTTGATACTTGGAGTTGGATGTCATATATTAAGCAAAAGTAATATTTTTTTCAAAACCCAAGTTGTCATTAAACTGATTTTCTTTGGATTAAATTTCTAAGACGATTGTCATTTTGGATGACTTTTAAAAAGGTTAATTTTTTTGTGTATCAAGCCACTGTAGCAGCCACTGAAAGCCACATTAGACTCATCTTTTCCTATGGCCCATGTGACATCCAAGTTCTAATATTTACATTGAAGAGAAAAAGGGTTAGAAGCAGCAAATAGAGGGAGAACCAACAATGGAGCTTAACAAGAGCAGCAACTTTCACCTTTGTTAATCATTCAAAGATGATAAGGCAATACATTTTCAGACTGGTAATCCAACATAAATAAAAATAATTATATATATATATATATATATATATATATATATATATATATATATTAACAACAGCATGAAGCATTAATATCCTTTTATCTGCAAGACCAAAATGAATTTATTATGAGAAATGTAAATAGTTAGGATTACTTATGAAAAGTAAATTTTTAATGACTTTATGCTATTATCAACATTAAAACAAACTTATCAAATTTGTAGTCCTTTTTAAATAAAATTTACATTTTAGAGAAAGTTCATGGAGGTATACAATGACTGACAATATTTTGAACATAAGGGGCAAACACAATTACTTTCCTTAATTAGAAGTACATATTTTTGAAAAAAAACATATCTGTTGGTTGTTTACCTGGAAAAAAAAAATCACTTATAACACACTATTATATACAATTGTAACTAATTAAGGAAAAGATTAAGAAACACAAAATAGACATCTTTTTTTAGATAAAAAAATAAAATGGAAATATGTACTAATGATTTTTTATATATTTATTTTCAAAAAGGAAACTATATATATATATATATATATATATATATATATATATATATATGCGCGAGAAAAGTGTTTATTGTCATTAGCAGTGAAGATATGAAAGAATTGTCTTATTCTCACCAGCAGTGTTGATACACCTGTTGATTTGCTATATATATATATATATATATATATATATATATGTGCGCGCACACACACATACATACTCGCATGCATACACGCATGCACACTATATCAAATGCTGACAACAATATTGTTGTGGTCCAAGAGGAAGAGGAGAAATGATAAAAGATGTGAAAATGATTAACCACAACAAATAGCATATAGGCATTATTACAACCGAACACACAAGTTTAAATCCAAACTCAGTAGCTGAGTCTTTCCTTTCTTGTTTGATGGATGAACTAAATGAATAGACAATGCAAACTCGCTTCAGATTCACAACTGAATAGGGCTTCAACCATTCATAATATAATACAACTAAAACACAAGAGGAAATGGTTGGGTAAAATTTGAAACCATACATGGGTAGTATAGAAACAATGTTAATTCCATTAAGACATTTGAAGATATAACTGAGTATATATATATATATATATATATATATATATATATATAGTGAGACTAAATGAAGTAGGGGGGGGAATAAAAATATATTCAAGTGATATGATTTTTATTTTTCAATTGAATGTGAAAATGTCCCATTAAGTAAAATTGAAAATAGGATGACTTCTTAACATATTTAAAAAATAATATATGAAATGTCATAAGAACAAAACATCCACAAAGCTTTAAAACTGGAATTGCATTAAGCAAAGTGTGGACAACAAAACAATGGTAGCAGCAGCTCATGAAAAGAATGAGAAGAGTTCCTAAAAGAATATGGGAAGGCAAATGAAAATTATTTCTAAGACCTAACATCTAAAACTTGAAGGCGGCTTGAAAGGTTTAAATTTCAATTGAATTGAATGCCATTTAACATGATTAGGAGGAGGCAGAGAATTGGCACATAAATTGTGTGAATCAACTCCTTAAGGTAAGTCACTTGAGCAACACAAATGCTCAATAGCTGCATTTATAATAAGTGGAAGGAAGGGAGAAGGGCGATTCCTTAGACATATTTTCCTTTTAATTTTCCATTTTATTGCTATTGAAATGGTTGAAGTCCTAAATTTTTCTCATCCCACCAAACCCATGTTCTTTTCTGAAGAAGTTAAATATGGACAATGGTACCTCAGGAAAAATTTTGTTTAAATAAAGTAGATGCATTTTTTTCCTCAAAGTTATGCTCAAGTTAGATCAGGGAAGATAAGAAACTAAATTTAAGTTTATCTCTAATAAAAAGAAAAAAATATTCTTGAAAAGTTATAATTCTCACCACCCAATTCAATTTCTTATTTGTCATACATGAATAAAAAATGCTTAAAATTTTATTTTATCAATAGGAATATTAATCTCTTATTGATACAAGGTTTCTATATATAAAATGAAGCTTGAAGCTTAAATGAATATTTACAATAAAGGAAAAATATTTAACACAATTAAAATTACATATTTTTAACTGATTCAACATCATTAGGAACAGGTTTAATGAAAATTATATATTTTAGAATTAGTATATTTTGGAGATTTACATGAATAGAGAGAAAAAAAATTTTTTTTCTTTTTAAACAGTAAGTTTGTTTATTTTAGGTAATCTCTGGATTCCCACATTTGACAATTTCTCAAATGTGAACAATGTTCAAATCTGTGGAACTTCAAGATTTATTTAAAAAGATAGTGCACATGCTGAAACTTAACTTCATGAAACAATGTTTATCTTCTCTAAAATGGAAGAAAAGAATTAAATTATTTTGTTATATAAAAACCCATATCACATTTCTGTCTGTCAGTTTTTTTTTATCAATAGTCACACAATAAGCATATCATATGATGTCAGATCTGGACATAGGCATGTTAAGTGATAAATACATTATAATACTACCTAACTGTTGGAATATAGATCAAATTAACTTTAAGATACTTTTTCTTTTTGTTAAATACAATGAATGGAATATTATTAAACTGAAAGAATATTACAGCAACCTAATGATAAAGGATTATTTTATTGTTTGTACAAAGATTTCAAAATTCATTTATACTTCTAAAAGAGGTGGGTAGCATATATTTATGGGAGCAGCAATTTATGCATTCCTCTCCCTCCAAACATAACTTAAGATCATGTGAAAGTGAAACTACATAGACTAACATGGTACCTGTGAAAGTGACATCAATTACATATATATCTGTAATACAGCTAGTTTTTTTACTATCTATTAAGAAACTCTAATTATTAAATTTAGATTATTTGGAATTCTAACAACAAAAAAAAGGATGTTTTTTTGTTTTTTTTTAGAGTTTTGTACTTTACACTTCAAAACAAGTTTTCTGGTTTAAAACCAGAAAACTTATTTTGAAGTACAAGATTCTAAAAAGCATCCTTTTTAAAACAAAAAAAACAAAAAAACTGAATAATTCAAAATAACTTAAAACTCAAAAAACTTATTTTGAAAATCTGTACAAAATTGTTAGCATAAAATCTGTTTATTCTAAACCTATCAAATTGAAACAAGAAATTGTTTGAAAGGAAAAGAATTAACGAAACTGAAAATTTAAGCTTCCATTTTTTTCTCAAAAATCTTAAAAATGTCTTTCTTCACCTTCCAATTATCTAATAAACTTTCAAATTTGAAAAATAATTAAAAATTAGAAATAAAAATTACTACTTGCTCATGAAACCATAGCATCAATGACATGAAACAGTGGATGTATGCATTGCTATGTATATACTGGTTATCGTATGCATTCAATAAGTAATCAAGCTGTGATTGTGTCTACTCCAAAAAGTGAGTGAATCTAACCGAAAGCTAGCAATGAAATAATCAAACCACAAATTAAAATACATTTAACACAAAGAAAGAAACAAAAAAAAAATTGCTTTACATTCCAGTTAAATATTCATGAAAGGATTGAAGTGAATGCCTGATTGAAATTTATTCTCAAATAAACTGTAGCAGGGGATAATTACTTGAGCAAGACTAGTTTTAAAGTATACAATATCTAATTTTTATCTTTCTTAAAGTCATATCATAGAAATTACAAGTGTAATAATTTTTTTTTTACAAAATTTATGATTTATTTTAAAAAAAGACAAAATTTGGATATGTATTACAACAGGATGCTTGTAAATACCTTCTTGCATTTATTCAATGATATACGTGGGCCATCCATCAAATAAGTGATTATATCCCTTGCATTCTTTTTTACTATTTATAATACAAATCTAGAAAAAAGTTAAAATCAAGTATAATTTACACATATACCAAATTTTATTATTTTTTGTGAGGTACCATTGCAAGAAAATATAAGTGATTTTTATATGACAATATGTAAAAATGAAGGACTTATTATCTATGTTCAGATGAAATTTTTTTTCTAAAAATTATCAAATCGGGAGTTTACCTCATTTAAAAATGAGAACAGACACGCAACCTTTCAACAAGATAGAAAGAGGAGGAGGAAAAAAGAAAGAAGAGAGAAAAAAAACAAAAAACAATCATCCCCATACATTCCAATCTACACAAGCACACCTTAATGAAGGTAATTTTTACTGCTGTGACCCATTCTTTAGGCACTTGTGGCTCTATAAACAGCTGAAATGTCACTTTCACCATACCCCAATCTCCGAGCTTTTTTGTACAACTGAAAAGAAAAAAAGAGAAAAAGAAATGTAAGTTTTATTTAACAATATCTGATCATGATTACAAAAATCAAAAAATAAATAAATAAATAAAAAAATAAAGCCTCTACTTTATATATATATATATATATATATATATGCAAATCATATCGAACTATCATAACTAATAAAAGAAAAATTATGAGTTGCTAAGAAATCTAACCTTTGTTATTTGAACTTAATAAAATTACTTAAAAAGCACATGGAAAAATAAAAGATTGAAAAAAAAAAAAAAATTCACTGCAGCATTATTTTTGGTGCCTTGGAAAAATATAATTTACATGGTGACCAATTTAGGATTCTAGGTATCTTTGTAAAAAAAGAACAAAAAAAAAAAAAAAAACATTTTCTTTTGAAGTGATCCCATTACCATAGTTTTCAGAAGTTTTCACAGCAGTAAAAAGTTATTCATGGAAAACTACTTGTGTCTGGAAAAAACTTTAAGCAAAAACTTGTACATTACTCCAAAAGTTTTTTTTCTAAAAAAAAAAAAAAAAAAAAAAAAAAAAAAAAAAAAACATTAATAAGATTCTCTTGTGCTTCATAAATATGGCTTTAAACAAAATTACCTCATTGGCAGCAGCAGCTACATAAAGAGGTTGTTCCACTCTATCGCCTAAGTCAAGTGCAAGTCTCAAATCTTTCTGTTGGTGTTGCAGTGGGAAATGTGGGTCATGCTTATTGTTCATTATTGCTGCATGAATAAAAAGAAAGAAAATTTTTAATACAAAATAAATCTTAGTTAAACTCCATTACAGATTAAAAGAATATTTTCAGATATCAAGTAAAATGAAAGAAAATCTTTTTTACCTTGACTTTTATAGCTAACTGTGGTAGATGCAAGAGGTCCCATAGCCAAAATAGCTGCAACATCTTCTTGTTCTAAACCAGCCTTTTGGGCCAAAGCCATTGTCTCAGCTAAACTTGCCATAACTGTACCTAACATCATATTAACAACTAGTTTCATGCGTGTTGCCATTCCAGTCTCCCCTGTGATAGAAGAGGGGTAAAAAGAAAAAGAAAAAACACAATAAATAAGTTGCCTTTTCTCTTTCAGCTCACAAACAGTAAAAGTCTTGTTATCACATCTTAAAGAAAAAGAACATACTAATACTTTAATTAGTCACCCCTAACAGAAAATAAATTTTTTCACTCTTAAAGCTACAAAGAACTCAAGCTATTTCATTGTTATAATTAATATGTTAAGTACTAAATATAAATAAAAATAACATGTGCAGCACTTTTCATTTAGCTTCCTTGCAAAATATTCAATAATGAAGGTAAAAGAAATTATTCTAACATTAGATGAAATAAGTCTTAGCTGTTGATTTTTCTTTTTACATATAAAATGTAGGAACAAAATAGATGCAGATATCAGTGTGTGCCAGAATATTAAGTTGTAATATAGCTGGTTAATATCATCCAGATTCTTACCAAGAAAGAAAGTTCTTTTTCCCATGGCTTCAAAACATGAATGACAATCTTCATAAAGTTTCCTATCACCAGAAACAAGGATCACAAGTTGCCCTTCTAATGCGGGAACTCTGCTGCCACAGACTGGAGCTTCCAGGAATCTACCACCTCTAAGAACAATGGCCTTAGAAAATAAATAGAAGGTTAAAAATGAGCCCTTTATATAATCAGATTTAGTTTAGTATACATGTCAATTAGGTGCAGGGTTAAAATTTTCTAATTAGGGAGAAAAAAAAAAAGCCATCTTAAAAAGGATATTTTTATAAAGATAGATAAATTGTTGCAAGGAAGAAAATCATTGTTTTTCTAAAAGATCTTTTTAAAGCAAAACTCTAAAAATCAAGATATTTTGAATTAAACGGGGAATATATATGAGTCAGGAAATTACAGTTCCATTTTTTTTCTGTCAACATCATTAAGAAAAAAAAAAAATCGATAGGACTGACAATATAAAAGTCAAGTTTAATAAATTTCCTTTATAAAATGAAAGGAGATATATATTTTACCTCTCTAACATCTTTGATGGTTTCTTCATCAATGGTGGACATTTCAATGTAACCTTTGCCATTTACAATTCCTTGAATAACACCACAATTACCAAAAACAACCTAAAAAGAAAAGTTAACATTTAAAATTTTTAAGCAAAATAAATTTCCAAATTATTAAAGCATATTAAATTATATTGAATAACTTCGAAATGCAAGTTTTATAAAATATATAAGTGACCAAACTGAGATAAGCATACAGTTTTCCAATTTGTGTACTAGTTATTTAATATTGTTAGTTCAGGAAGTCACATTTTCAAACAGTCACACACTAATTTGTGAATAAAAGTAAAATTATTTAAACTTACATCTTTCACAGCTGCTGGATCTGATATGCAAGAAATTGTTACATCACATGCCTGAACAACATCTGCTGGAGTGTTTTTCTTCAATGCACCTTCTTTAATAAAATCCCTACACTGCAATATAAAAAAGTATCTGGTAACAAATTGCTTTTGGAAAAGAAAATGCAATGTCTAGGTTGCCATTCTTACAAACAGGATTTTCTTAGATGATAAAAAAAAACCTAGACTTAAATATTAAGTACAGGTGGGTTTGGGTCAGACATCCTATTACAATATTAAAATCAACAGAAAAATTACATTTAAAGAATCAATGACAAATAACTTAAATCTCAGTAATAAATATCTGAGCAAATCAAACATCTTGACTAAAATTTTACAAAACAGGAATTAAATGATAATAATTGAATCTTTGTAAAAAAATATAAAAACAAATTTGACCTATTAATTCAAAATTTATATAAGACTTATCACAAGTTGAAATATGGCTCAAATCTTTTCTCTAAATCTCCATTGTAATATAATATTGTAAGTTGTTTGGTGTTCTCAGACTTTCACATTTGTTTAGTAAATGTTTAAACTGAGAAAATAAACATTCAGCATCTAACCCAGTAACAAGCATCCATACAACTTTATTGGCAATCTGTTCCAGAAAGGGAAATCTGCTCTTCTTTGCATTCCAAAATGCTGGGATATTAAACAGATTTAGTAGGTCATCTTGGTAATTCACAAATTTGGAATTCTTCACAATCAGTAAAAGTATCTTGCTAGTCTTTATTAGTTACAAATTTACCAATGTCATGGCTTATACGAGGTAGCAGTCTAGGATCAAATAGATGAAATGCCTTGTAAAAGTTAAACACAGGTATTCAATCAGTTTTGAAAAAGATGTGCTAAACTAATCTTGGAAATTTGAGAACCTCTCTCTGTTTTCTAGATCAGACAGAAGACTGTTAGTTTCTACACAATAATCTATATAATGTGAAGAAAGGAATTGTTTGTTGCCTATAACATCAAGCAAAAGCCATTAGTAGCAATACTGATGCATATCAAGAAATTAATTTAAGACAACCTCCATCACAAAAACTACTAGAGCGCATAATCTCAGCTCCAAGAAACCTGGATAGGAAGATAGAGGACAATACCTGAAAACTCACTTCAGTATTTCTGCCCTAGCCAAAAGGATCCAAAACATATAGTCCATAAGACATCAGGACAATATTCATAAGTGGCTCAACTATCCGGAGGTATCTCTTCCATGTCAAGCCACTAACAGAATTCAACATGATCAAGTTCTTTTTGAACTCTACCCTTGTAGTTGTGGTAAAGTATACAAAGGCAAGACATGCTGGCCCCTAAAAATAAGGCTAGAAGAACATTGAGCAGCAGTAGTACAAGGTGAAATTGAAAAGTCGGGTATGGTGAACTATAAAGAACACTGGAGAATTAGACACTTTAAAAAATCAGCCCACATGTTGGGCTACAATCACCTGTTGAGTAGACCAAGTATAGAGATGAATACAATATGGGAACCAATAATCAAATTTTTCTTTTTTTTTTTGAGTAGGTCTAATTTTTGAGGTTGATTTATTATATTGATTGGATTCAGCCATCTTGGTAATTTTCTAGATCAGACAGAATTTGTTGCTTATTTATACAACTAGTTTTGAAAAATAGATAACATATCAAAAATAATCATTGATAGATGATATTAAAGTATTTTTTGTTCAATCTAAATTTGTTTTACAATGATGATGATTCAATTACAAATCCAGGAGAATTCCTGTGTAATGGTAAGCTTCAGAGTAGACGAGCCAGTCATTTCATAAAATGGCATTTGGCAATTGTTTTTATTTATTTCTAAATTGTATGGTCGCGTGATAGTATATACTTTTCTTTTGTCATATTCACAAAACAAGGTTACAGGTTGTTTAGAATATTTTACCTGTAAATTGTGTAAAAATCAAATGAGCCTTGAGGAAATGAATTTGTTAAACTTTGTTTGATTTTCATATATCTCTCTTCCAACATTGTCTATCCTCCCATTTCCACATTACCAACAGTACAAGGACGGACTTTCATCTGTTACATTAGTTTCTTAGAAAAATAAAGACAAGTCAAACATTTTCACAGAAAATCTACAACCCACTTTTCTTTTTTTGATATAAAAACTTTTGCTCTTAATTCTTTTTCAGATCTTTTAAGGAAAAATAACTCATATTTATAAAATTAAATTTCTAGGAATTAACGAGCTTATGTCATGTTCTATTCATTAAACCACTTAATAAAATTGAAGAGACAATTAAGCTTTGAAAGAATGAAAAAAAAAAATAAATGGGGAGGGGATTCATTTGTAATTTATTGAAAATTTCATTTAGACAAAAAAAAAAAAAAAAAAAATCAGATTTCATTTGAGATTAACTATTCCGCAATTCCATATATAGGTGTACCAATTTTCCATAATCACAGAAAATTGTTACCCCCATATGCTCAGCATATGTATAATTACATGAACTCTCAAAATAATCGACTACAAAACATTAAAAATTTCTCCTCAAGATCAAAAGAGCTGTGTTGCTTTTTGAATTAGAATTTTAATAACATTTAGTATACACATCCACTTAATTTTTAATCTATTCCTCTTTTGCTCCATTTTTTATGTAATTAAATAAAAGTAAACAATTATCATTCATATGACAAACTAGGCTTATATCCTTAAGACAGGGATTTTTTTTGTCAAGAATTTCTCAAACTACATCTAAAGTTTTCAAATGTCAATTTTTTTCTATGACAAAGAAAAAATCCTAAATTTGTATAAGAAAACCCTACTTTTATTTTTAATAACGTAAAATTTTGTTGGTAATTGTTCAGTTTCTGTGTTTTGCTTACATTATTTTGACAATCTATTGGCATATTACGTATGGAGATCAAAAGCATAATAATCATACCTTATGTTTGAGTGCTATGCCCTCTAAGAAATACATCTGAATTATTAACGATATATATATATATATATATATATATATATATATATATATGAGGGTGGAAAAGAAATTGAAGACCTGTACAAAGACAACTGTATTGTAGCCAAAGGAAAATCAAGAATTTAATTATTGAAAGGATTATTTCACCTAAGCTGTATACTTATAGCATTTACAGACATTCATATCAAAAATATCATCCACATATAAAGAAAAAAAAAAGGCATTTATCCAGAGTTTTTACATTTAATAACCAAAATTCCAATTAGTCGTCAATTCTATTAATATCTCAAAAACATAAGATTAAGGTAATATCTAAGACTACAGTCTTAGATATTACCTTAAATCTTATGTTTAGAAATTAAGAAACTTAATAAAAAAAATTTAAAAAATAAAAATGCAAATAAGGCAAATTAACAAAATGATTAAAGAGAGAGGATTGATATATAGAGAAAAATAAGTCTACAAAATTTGAAGCTGAAATGTCTCAAAAGAAACCATCTTTTTTTGCTTTAATACTGGAAATTTAATTATAATCTGATAATTAGTCAACTTGGAACCAAAAAAAAAAACAAAAAAAATCTTTTAGCAAGTTGAAAATTTTTGTACAAGCCTAACATACATAAGTAACTAGCTGATGTTAATCCAATGACCATAAAATGGTAAAATAAAAAATAAAAATAGACCTCAAACTGAAGTATTAAAAAGTGCACAAACCTTTGATGAAGTTCGGTTCCAAACTGTAACCTCATGCCCAGAACGAATCAAATTCATAACCATGCCTTGACCCATGATACCTAAACCAAGAAACCCAATTTTTAAATTTGTTGGCAAAGTACTTGTGTTTGTTGAAGAAATGGATCTCAAAAGAGTTTCTTCAATTTGTGTTGACGAGGATACAGATTTCACTGGAGGTGTAGCATTTTCCTATTGAGAAAAAGAAAAAAAATGGAATAACATTGTAATTAAATGTTTTATGAGCAAGCCAACTACTTATCCTAAAAATAAACTCTACATTTTCATCTTCAATACTATCTAAAATTAAAAGTTATTTTCCAATTCATTTGCTATTCAAGTTAACTTTTCAGATCCATTTACTTTCCAATTTGCTTCACACAAGTTATATTAAAAGTAATCTTCATAAAATATATAAATTATATTGGTAATAAACAAATTTTATGTTGAACAAGAGCATGAAATCTTAGTCACACTGAGAAAATATTTTCTTAGGCAATGATTTCAAAACAAAAGAAAATTTTGATTAGACTCACCAAAATTCTAAGTACCAAGTGTTTTCTTAAAAGTAAAAACACAGACATTCTATCATAAGCAAAATGAATTGTCTAACTCACCTTAATCTTCTGACTAATATCAAAGGTGTATAAAAAAAATTAAAAAAAAAAAAAAATCTAATTATCACTAGAGCCAACTTAGAAGGGGAAAAAAAAAAAAAAAAGGCGAAAGTATTTATAGTTACATTGTCTATGAAAATATTACATGCCTATTACACAAATCAAAAAGGTACAATACATTTTTGATAACCAATGTTCAGTACTTTTTGTCTCCATAAAGTTGAAACTATACTTGAAATTTTCTTCAATTTAACAGAAGTTTACAAAGCCACCTAACATTGAAAGCTCACATAAAATCATAAATGTTGATAAAAAAAAAAAAAAAAAAAAAAAAAATGGTGAAGAGTTCCAAAGAATACACACACACACCTATTAGTTTTTAAAAGCATATGGGTGATAAAATATTTTTAAATTCTAAAGAAAAAGACCATTTGTTTTGGTCACTTCTCTTTAGAGAATTAAGTCAGTGATAACAAAGTTTACATCAGAAGAAGCTGATATAAAATATTGTCCATCGAAAAAGCCTGGAAAGAGGAAGAAAACTTAAAGAAAATTTACTGAAAACCACAGAAGTTGGCATGGGTAATGTTTCCTTTACACATACCAGATTATCCCATAAGTGACAAGCAATGGTGGAAGATGAATTTCGATTGTTCATTTTTGTGGATATTTGAAGGAATATGCTGCTTTATCTGTATATCTAATCTCTATGAGTTATGCGACACATGTAGCAATTATTGTATTTGTACAAGAATTTGTAGATGAGAGCTGTTTTTGGAAAACACTCAGTTTCTTTGAGAGGATGTGGAAAACACATTGGATTTAACATGGAAGACTAATGGTTTTATTAAATTTATATTGTATCTGAGGGGACAAAACGACCGCCACTGTGAGTATGATCATTTAAACATAGGTTTGCAATAGCTTGAAGTTTTTGCTCCAATATTAGATGTCAAGGAAAGGTAAGCTGCTGTTGAATTTGAATTCAGCAGTGAATGTCAGAACTGGATGTAGTTGTTTGACTGTATAAAACAGTGTAAATACTGATCAGAAGGAGAAAAATAACACTGTCATCAACCTTATTGTTTGTAGAACGGTGCCATATTGGCGATTTTAAATAGTCTTGATACCCCAAAAATTTATTCTCCAAAGGGGCTTCCCATAATAATTCTGTATATTACTGGGCATATGATAATGGCATAAAAAAAACTATGCAATGTTACAGTGCCAAATTAAACATTCTACCGTTATACACGAAATGTAAAGTTATACCAGCACATATTCAAATGGGTAAATGCATTTTAAGTGTTATTTGGGCCCTGCAACGACAAAAATTCACAAACACATGAAATGCTTTCTTAGTTAGAATAAAAAAGTTTATTCAGTACGATACTTCATAAGTAATCGCCAGGAGAAAAAAAGAGATTCTGAAATATATATATATATATATATATATATATATATATATATATATATACATACACACACACACACACATAGATACATAACTTTGCCAAACAATTCTTCTCACAGCATAACAACTTAAATAAACTCAATAACAAAACTACTTCTCTACCTTCTAAAACAATCCGCAAATTAGTACACTCCAGCACTCAACGTAACATTTTCTGACGCTGGTGTTTATTTCATCCCTTGTAAGGATTGTAAACTAAAATACATCGGTGAAACATCCCGAAACCTTCATATCCGTTTGAAAAAGCACAAAAGAGACATAAGAATTGGCAACTCAAACAACGCATTACTCGTACACACTTCTCAACATAATCATAACATTGACTTCAACTCTGCTAAGATGCTCACTTAAATCCATAATAAAAATCTTAGACGAATTTTCTAAGCCACCGCTATCTCATTCCTTACTTCC
>CAUZXS010002363.1:22500-49473 GCA_963585895.1 Sepioteuthis lessoniana | reverse complement strand
CCAACACTTTACCACACATATTTCCTCATTTGGCACTATTTCAAACCAATCTGTGATTAATAAGAGATAATAAGCTTATCTAATTTTTTTCTCTTCTTTCAATGGGTGAACTCTTGATACCAACAGAGTCTTATTAAACATATCTAAATCAGAACCAAACATGTTTATCTTATATTTACCTTGAATACAAATATAATATACTCATTGAACCTGTTTGTATTTACCCGACTCCTCAGCCATAAGAAGATCGCAAAACAGTCAATTTTTTTAGCAGAATTTAACAGATTTGAATTCTCAGCGACCAATTGCCATTAAAGAGACCAGTCTGCTGTACTATTTATGTTTAGATGGAGGGAGAATAATTGGGTGTATATTGTTCCTAAAGAAATGCAGTCTCATCCAAGATTTAAGCTTGTCAATTGCCCCGTCGGCTGGGGCTTGTAGAATACACCAACTGCATCTCTGCTGAAATTTAAGATGCTTTCTCTCTCTCTCTCCCCCCTCCAACAAGTGTCCTTGATGCTGGAGCTTTGGGGAATGCCGAGTACCCCTTCATTGCCATCGCTTCCAGGTCCACTCTGGCCCGGAGTGGTAGCACCTGATAGGGTCCTATCTATGGGTCAAATAGAACTAAACTGTACTTATGCTAAACTGAATTGCTCAAAATAGAAACGTTTTGACTTTTAAACTGCGTACTTACGCTAAACTGAATGGTTTGAAATGGAACTGTTGTATAAACAAAAACTATACTTATACTAAACTGAACTGGTTGAATTAGAATTCTTCGACTAAACTGAATAGCTTGAAATCGAAATGTTTTTTACAATTAAATTGTGTATTTATACTAAACTGAATTGTTTGAAATAGAATTGTATAAAAATGGATTTGGCATTAAATAACCTACAAAAGTTGATATGCCATAAAAAACAAACAAACAATAAGCTTGTAAACGTTTATGTATGAACACCTCTACTACTACGACAACCTGTAGATACCTTTGATATTGACATGCTACAAAATCACCCCCCCCCATTACCACAGTGATGATGCTGTTGCCATTTATGTAGCAAGTAAATTTTACAGTGTTATTTTTCTAGGCTAGAGAACCCAATTTACTTTACTATTTTAATTATGGCTGGACAAAGAAAGGATGGATTCATACCCGACCGAAAGGGATTTGTAAAAATGGAAACAAACTTTCTTTGTTGAATTTGAACTTTGCTGATTCCATTTTTTGTGTTGATAATCTTTATGCCACCCACCCACACCTTCCAAATTTTCATCGTTACATTTTACTGATAAGAGTTTTAAAAAAAGATGCTAAATCTACAAAAGGAAAATGACCAAAGATTTTATTTATTTTTTTATATATATATATATATATATATATATATAGGTATGACTTGTCAACGTCTCAGTGAGGGTTAGGCAGCATATACCCAGATCTCTTTTGTCAGGCCGATTAACATTCGGGCATTCCCAAGCAACTGGTGAGCATCTGCTCACTATAAATAACTGCAGAACTTGTTATGAAAATGACTGTTTTTCTGTCCTGCACAGGGCAAGAAATAAAAGACACCTCAAATTTCTTGAGGCGATTTATATTTCAATGAATCGCCCCTCTCTGTGCAGGCAGTTAAACAGTCACATGCTTGATATATTTGGGGAACTTCTGGATACAGGGGTTACTTAATGTTTTTTTTATGTTTTTATTTTTATTTTTTTTTTATTCCCCCCCCCATCTATCTGGCCATTCTACTTATATATTATAGATATATACCCCGTTTTTATTTAAATTTTCCGGTGTCCTTAACTTGAAAAGTACCGGACGAAAAGGGCCCTTCGTTGTTTTATAGTTTTACTTAGTTCCCCTACTATAATCACCAATGGTGTCTCTACTTATAGTATTTTATTTATATATATATATATAATTTTTTTTTTTTTTTTTTTTTTTTCATCATACGTGTGAAAGTATGTGCAATACCCTACTCTCATCAGCCACCAACAAGGGGTGATAACACAGTTTCAGTAACTCAAGCCGGTACTGCCACTCCTGGTGCTATCAAGCAGCTTTTGCCACCGGACAGGGTATTTTAAAGAATTATATATATATATATATATATATATATATATATATACATAAACACACGCAAGATCAATTATGAGCAGAGATTGCATTGGGTGTTCATCTTTATTTGCAGTGTGCAGTTTGTGGTTTTTTAAAAAGCACGTTTACTTTTGGCCATTGATGTTATTATGCGTTTACAGTATCCGTTTCTTGATGTTACATAATCACACAGGAATGGTGGTTCCACCTGCATTTCATTCATGCTGAAAACTGCTTACTTTCAACCAAATCCAACTTGATGCATATTGCACCGTGGTCTGAAGACGATTTGAGGCAACTTTCAAACTGCGGCCAGTGATTCCTATTTTTGAAAGAAACGAAATGACTGGGTGTCCTAGAAAACCACGACAACCAACCTCAGTAGGAATCTCATCGCATATCCAACCCTTTTCCATGCAGTCGGCACGCAGTGTCTCAAATCGGCTTTTCTTCTGCTCGTGTGCTTTCTCCCGGTTTTATTCCCAGGGGACAGTCAATTCTATGAGGAGGACACTCTTCTTTGAATCGGATCATGCTACAATGTCCGGCCACTTTTCTGTTTGAATAATGTGAACTGGTAATTGTAGAGATGTCTTGAGATCCGCTGAAACTTTCCAGTCACTAGCTCCATTCAGTAGCTTCATATTGGGATTTTTTTTGTTTCCCCACAGGATATTCACCTTCCCTGAGAAACTGAATTATTGGTTCCTTAGCTGTAACAGGTTGCTGGTTTGCTTTCTCACATTGAGCTTTTAACAACTCTATGACCACCTCTAACACCTTATGTCACCATATGTACATCTGAAGCGATTGTAGACATGCAGATAGTACATGGTGCAAGATACCCCGATCACTTTTACACGACAAGCACAGATCCGAATCGGTATATCCATAAAATTTTAAGTTGGTCGCATTTGGTAATAGATCATATGTAGAACAAAGAAGGAATGATATCGCCAGTGGTTCCATTGCAATTAAGGATTTCCACGATAATTTAATTGGTTCGATATCATTCCATTTTGTCCAAGCACATTGTTTGGCCTGAGTAACAGCAGTGGCTGTTCTTTGCTCCTCATCAAACATCTTGAGTTCTTCACTCACCATGTGCCCGTGGTGTAGTCGTTATCGCTGTAGGAAATGAACACGGCGATACGAGTTCAAATCCTGGACGAGACTGATTGCATTTCACATTGCACTAATACCCTTGGGAAAGGTATGAATCCAATTATTTTCCCTCCAGCTATGGGTAAATAGTAGGACAGACTAGGTTCTTCAGCCTTGGTTAGGCAACTAGTCTAGGAGAAGGAAAACTCTGAATTTAAACCTGTTAAACTCCGCTTAAAAATTGACCTTGTGTCATATCCTGCCCGAGCGAAGGGGTTGGTAAATAGTACCATGTCTCTTTTTCCCTTTGGGCCCACTTTGAAGAATACCTTGTTGCTTGTGCTATTCAGCCCAGCTCGATTGGTTTGAGTGACACCTATGAGATCTTTGATTCATAGGCTGCATTCCACCTCCTGGGCGGCCTTAACAGCCAACCACTTCGTACCTGATTTTATTTCTGGATACACCTTCCAAATGATCTTGTTGGCTGAGTCCTTCATCATCATGTGAAGGTGTACTTTCCCAATTTTGAATTCTACTAGTGAAGATATTGGGAGCTGTAGGTTTCCAGAATTGGTATATAAACCCACTTTCGAAAAACAAGGAGGAACTCCGAGCCACTCACAAGTATTCGTTGCTGTACTGTTGAATCTGCTCAATGCAAGATAGTGCAATCTCATACATCTGTAAGGGCCACAAAAGACAGGATAGCAGACCATGTTGGTAACACCAAGCCTTCATCTTTCTGGGTAGACAAGTTTTGTCAATTGATTTAAGCCCCTTCAAGGCTACTTTCTAGACCTCTGTACTCCTATGATGATCAGTCAGTGGGATTGAATAAAGATGTCTGAGACTTTTTACCAGCTTCTCCCTGACAGATCCTCCAACTAATGATAGGCTTTGACTTTTCTTTGGCTTAACCTTCATTCTCGCCCATGTGAAAAGGTCATAATACCTTTGTCGTAAACCATCGGCAGCGATTTGGGACGGGACGAGAATGGTGATGTCGTCCATAAAAGCTCTGGAAGGAGGAAGAGTCATGTATTCATTTTTCATCACTCCTTTCGACGTATTCATGGTTATTTCTATAAGTTTTGTTCAGTCTGGTATGTAGGCATTGTTGCTTATGGTCACCCATGTGAGCATTGAGCAAATTCATCATTACCTTGATGATCTGATACAAATGATTTACAGTTATATGGAATCAAGTATTCTTGTCAGGTCAGAGTGGACTTGGAAGTAATGGCAATGAAGCAGTACTCCATACTCAACAAATCTCTAGAACTGGAGCCTCACCATTAGAACCAGTTTTTTCCGTGCGATTTGACTGTAAGTCATCAATATAATTGTTTGTGTCCATAGAACTATGAAATGGTAAATTTAAGTTCTGAATTCAACATAGACCTTGAAAATGTTTCTAGAATTAAGTCAGAAACACCAGACAAATACTTGCCCTGCTGGCATCCTCTGTTGGTGAGGCTCCAGTTATGTGAATGTTAACTTTAATAGTACAAATAATAAATGAATTTTTTTTTAAGTTTATAATTCAAATTCTGTACAGTTTGAGACACCTTGCAGCAACATGACTTCCTGTTATTATTTATTGTTAGAGCCAATCTCTGTTGATTTGAAGTCCTCTATCTCCAATAAACTTTCCCCTGCAATCAGTAAGTATGCCTACCCAATTTGATGGCTGTAAACGATTTGGTGTTCATCTATAAAGAACAAACAAACCTGCTCCACCTAATTATATACACATTTTGCATGACCCTGGGTTCATTAGAAGGTTTAGGTCTTTCAACATCAGACCCTTACCCTTCCCAAATGATTCAGCTGGGGTTTGATCACTTTGCAGTTTGCATCCCAGCAGCAACTACATAACATTCTTAATCAAAATGTCCTGTGTATGACACAACTGTATCTGTTGATGAGGCTCCTCTTCTGAAGCTTTGGAAAATATGGAGTACCCTCTCCATTGTTATAGCCCAGTCAGTTGGGACTGCAGAATACACCAACTGCATCTCTGTAGAGGGGCAAAGGACCTCCCCCCTCCCCCCAACAAGTGTCCTGGACATGACATTAAACAATCTGATGTTGAGGCTCTAGACTTGGAAATTCTGGGACTGTAGAATACACCAACTGCATCTCTGTAGAGGGGCAAAGGACCTCCCCCCACCTCCTAACAAGTGTCTTGGAGATGACATTAAACAATCTGATGTTGAGGCTCTAGACTTGGAAATTCTGGGAATGTGGAGTACTCCTTCATTGCCATTGCTCCCAGGTCCATTCTGACCCCAAGTAGTAGAACCTGATTGGGTTTTATCTATGGGTCAAATAGAACGAACTATGTGTGCAAATAAATGATTGATATTAAATTGTGACTGTTATATAGCAATAATTGAAACCGTTTAACTGTGTGCAAAAAAGAACTTGGACTCATTTTAAGGATGTTATTTACAAAATATGTTTACAAACCATTTTTGGCATTAAATGACCTTCAGTGGTTGATGTGCCATAAAACCAAATCAAACCTTAATTGTTTATAGTCCCAAATCCACTCTGAATTGGAGTGATAGTATCTGTTAGGCTCCCATCTATGGGCCAAATAAATTTATTTTAAAATTATTAGTATTGGATAAGAATAAAACTATGTTTGTTCCTTGTGATGGAAAAGGACATTCTCCTCAAAAAGAGGGAGCTCTAATAATAATAAAAAATAATCAGTAGGAAATCATGTTACTGCAAATTGTAAATAATCATGCAAAATTTAAATTTACAAACTTAAAATTAATGCATTGTGTCATGAAGATAATTATTCATATTCAATTAAACATCATTTAGTTAGATTTCTAATTAGTTTTTACAGCTTGAGATGTAAAATAATGACATAACATTGTTGCTTAGTTATTTACAACCTGGACAAGAACAAAAAATGTTTCAATTAATCAATTTCTTATACATCACTCATTTCAGAAAATATTTTTTTTGTAAAACTTTAAAATTTTCCATTGAACAATAAGTTCACAATATAGTATTAAAAAAACATAATTGTTATATCTTTTTTTTTTATAAGTATTCATATTTTATAGAAACAATGTTTATTGCTATTTGGTATCAATTTTCAAGATTGTAAGATTGTCATTATTCAGAAAACAGAAATTTATTAAAAGAATTTTTGATATTTCTCAGTTTTGCCAAATCCTTGATCCCAATCTTGACTCTTGACCGTATCAAACATCAAAGGGTGATTCAAAAGTTTTGCAGTATTTTAGTACATATTAGTTTGCAGCAGGTATATCATGTGACCAAAGCAGTCCAAGTTTTTCTAAGTACTCATCATGGTTGGTAGTATTATGATAGTTGGTGTATTGATACATTGTACATTATTCTACTGAGTGTGTAATTTCAAAGCTGCACAAATAAACATGCAACATTGTCTAATTCATAAACTTATTATGCTTTATGAGTTTGAACTTGACCATAAGCAAAATGAGTTTGAACTTGACCATAAGCAAAATGAGTTTGAACTTGACCATAAGCAAAATGAGTTTGAACTTGACCATAAGCAAAATGAGTTTGAACTTGACCATAAGCAAAATGAGTTTGAACTTGACCATAAGCAAACATTGAAGCAAACAAAAATATTTGTTATGCAAAAAGATAAAGGCTCAGTTAATCGGAGTTCAATAAATTTTTTTTAGGTTGCAAGAACCTGAATAATTAGGCAAGGTCAAGTTGACCTGAAACCATGGATTCCAAGGTAAATCCAGGAGTGGTACTTGGAGAGTATCAGGTGAGCTTGGCATCTCACAGTCCATTGTGGGTCACCTTCACAACCTCAGGGGCAAAAGCATCTGAAGCTGCCAAATGGTGCCTCATGTATAACCAAAATTTTTGATTCATTCTTATATTTTCCAATACTGCTTCTTTTTTTATCGTTTTCTTTTTCTTATGACCACTTGTTGTCAGTCTGGATTATCACAAATGCTAGCAAAATATCTCAGCATTTTCAATTCCACCACCACAGGGAGTTTTTGTAAAAACAGTGAAAAATATGCCATTGCTTCTCAATGAAACAACACTTTTTTTTCTTATTTTTTTTATTAAATGTCTGTTGTTTATATTTTATTTATTTCTATCTTTGTACAGCAGACTCCTCCCCAAAGCCATTGTCTCCTGTGATGTCTGGCAAATGCACCCCAGGGGACAAAAGAGTGCACAAACGCAATGAACGAGGAGAGACTCCATTACATCTGGCAGCGATCAAGGGAGATCCAAAACAGACCAAAAAGCTTATCAAAGCAGGAGCTGATGTTAATGTCAAAGACTTTGCTGGTAATGATGATGATGATGATGATCTTTTACATATTTCTATGCACATTTTCAAAACTTTTGGCTGTTAACTTCCTCACATTTTTGAATTTGTCCCTTAATATCTTTCTAAACTTCATTCTGTGATTCTAGTGAGTTTGTGTTATAGATAAGGAACAATGTCTAAAAATGCTTTAAAAAAATGTAATTACATAAACAAAAAAATTCAAAACATTTAAAAAATCATAGCTAAAAATGACACATACACAAAATTTTCAGCTTTTACATATTTAAGGTTTGCATATATTACATATAATTAAATTATTTTGCATAATAATCAGTTGCAAGCACAAAAATATGTACCAAGTTAAATTTTCTTGGATTGAATTTAATCCTAGTTTTAATTGCCTTGATAATTTTTGTGATTAATTTCACTGACTTCCTCTCTCTCTCTCTCTCTCCCCACCACACACACACACACACACACACACACACACACCAAAAAAATGTTCATTTGAAGAACTTCAAAATGAAATATTGATCATCAAGAGTTGAATGTACAAATGGTTTCTGGTCTTAAAAATGGTAGTTTATATTGTTTTTATGAGAAGGTTTGATTACGTTTTTTTTCTCTTTCTTTCATCTCTTACTCTAAAATTTCTTGTCATCCTCCCTGCTCCACTTCCTCATTTAGATTATTTTTTCATTTGTTTGTTATTTATTTCCAGGTTGGACTCCTCTTCATGAAGCTTGCAATCATGGCTGGTTGATTATAGCTAAACACCTCCTGAAGGCTGGAGCCAATGTAAATGTCCATGGCTTAGAAAATGATACCCCCTTACATGATGCTTCTGCAAATGGCCATCAAAAGGTAATGTCTACATCCAACACTACCAACCAGCAATTTAATTTCAAAAGATTCTGTGTGTGTGTGTGTGTGTGTGTGTGTGTGTGTGTGTGTGTGTGTGTGTGTGTGTATAAAATCAGTGAAAGATTTTGCCATGTAAGTGAGTTCTTCTTCCAAAATAACCCTGCAACCAAATATTTATTTTAGATTATTTAACTTTTTTCTTTTTGTATTTGACAATTTATAAATCACAACTCAATTTAAGTAAGGATTTAAAAAATAAATTAATGGGTTTAAACTACAAATGTTTGAAGGTTTTTTGCCTGACATTTATTTCCCCTCCCCATCATCAGGTTATTTTTAAGTTCCATATGTATTCAGATTTTTATTAAATCCCAATGGTTTACATTTAAATCCCCACAATTTGCTGGGACCTACCAGAACTGGTCCCCTGCTTTGAGACCTGACAGTCCTGCTTTGTGATGTTGACTGCAACATTGTCAGAGGAGTAACAGCTATAAAGTTTGTACATATTTTTTATTATTATATATTGTAATTTTAATTATTGGGACATTTTTTAAAACAAAGAAGTATGGAAATAAATTTACTTTATTCTCTACTGAACATTGGCATGATGGCCTCAGAGTCATACCAAAGACTCAAAAAAATGGTACTTGCTTAACACTTGGCATTATAAGGTACGGATCAAGGGTAAAGTGGAACAATCCAGGGAAAGGAGTAGCTCCCTCCCCTACACTTTGATGTAGTAGCTATCAAAATGGGAGCCTTTGGGTCACCCTCAACTGGTCGCCAACTTTAAAAAGGAATTTATTTTATTCATCATAAATTGATTAGAGTTCTCTCTCTCTCTCTCTCTCTCTCTCTCTCTCTCTCTACCCCCCAATATTTTTAGAAAAGAGTTGTCATTGGTGTAAAAGCGATTGTCACTTTGTTTATATTTGCTGAGATGTTTTCAGTTTAAGAGACACTGCAACACTTTAACTCCCCCAGCCAGTAACCCAAATTTAACCTTTGACTTTATGACATGTGAAGATTTTCTGGGACATTTTTTAGAGGGCGAAAAATTTGTGTTTTATAAACCATCAAATATGATATTTTTCTTTAAGAATTTATATAAAATGGCAATTATTGTCCTAACAGAAAATTTACAAATGTTGAAATTTTTATGATTTAAAAAAAATTTGTAATCTAATTTTTATTTCTTTTAATTTTTTTTTTTTTTTTTATAGAACAGAAACTAAATAATAAATATACGTGTATTTTCATGATATATATTATTAATCATCAAAAATGTCAGGCAGAGAAAATAAATCCTAACTCATGAGTTTTACCTCTTCAATCATCAGGTGATCTGGTTATTCACATGTCCAAATTACCAGCTCAACTGACAATCAAAGATGTGACATTCAATTCTGAATTATTACTCTACTTAACATTTCTTATGATTGTTGATATATTTCATTTTGGGCTATGAAGCACTTAAGATTTTGGCATTAAATTCTAACCATACATAAATTTACATATATTTAGTATATTTAACATTTCACATAGCACTTGGGAAAGGTATGCATCCAACTAGTCTCCCTCCAATAAATAGTAAGGCAGACTGTGCTCGTTAACAGGTCTAAGAGAAAGAAAACTCCTAATACAAACTTATTGATTTTGTGTCACATCTTACCTATGGCATAGGGGTAGGGATTACTTTATTTACTGTTTTCAAGTCCTTTACTTACCGCTTTTTTTTTTTTTAATGCTTGCTAAATCAAGTAATTCAAAGCTAGCTTGTTTATTCTCATAACATTTTTTTTTTCCTTTTTTTTATTCCTTAGTTTACCCATCTTCGTTATAAAATGTTTCTGGTGACATACAAATATCCAGGTCTCTGTGTTAAATAAGATCAACATAATATATGAATTTTCTAGCTCATTTGGAAATTCTTTTGCTAATGTAAAATAATAATTGATAAAAAAATATAAAACAACTTCTCACACGCACATACACATGTATCGGTTAAACAACTCTCGCCCTTTCGTGTCGTCTAATTATCAGATAATAAAAATTCTGTATTAATAAGCATAGAATGCAAAAGTTTTTATTATTTTTTACTTACATTAGAGAAATACCTTCTGCTCCATCACAAACATCAAAGTCCCTTAAAACTACCAAAATCACACATATCAAAGCAGTATTGCTCAAAATAGAGATTTACTCTGGGAAGGTCACATCGATGTAATAGAAGATGGCCACCTCCCAAAGATTACACTTTTCAGTGATCTGTCCGACAGTCACTGTCAGAGGAGTGCCACAAAAGAGAAAGACATCTTTAAAAAGCTTACACCTCATGTGAAATTAACCACTGACAATGGCTTGCCCAAACTGCCCAACAGAAAACATTAGTGGCAAACTATCACCAAAATGGCAACAATGTTGGAATAACAATATGCACAATAAAGTCTTCCTGATAAAACCCTCACTAGTAGAATGGAAACCAGCTTCCAGAAAATCTTGAAAGTAACAAGTCCCTATATCTCGATTGCATATTGGTCACACAATACTTACACGCACTTTTATACTCAAACAAGAGGAACAACAACTGTGTATAGCATGTCAAAAATCCTATGCTATAAAACATTTTCTCAGATTAACAGATTTATCTCTTAGACAACATTTTTTAAACATAACCAATGTAAAGGAACTATTTGAAAATGTTGCCATTCACGATATTTTGTCCTTTAGGGAAATAAAATTATTATTACCAAAAATAGTGAATATAAACATAATCAGTAACATAACAAAGTAATTATTTAAAAAATACTATCCTAGAGTATTTTGACATGTCATTAAAATGAAATATAAAAAAAAAAAAAAACTCTTAAACAAATACGCAAAAGCGTAAATGTACACAATTCTCTAACTTCTCAGCATAAAATAAAACTTCATCAGTTAGAGATTGTCTTCATAAATCTTCATTCATAAAGCCATATGTAGACAACACAAACCTATAAATTTAGGGGGAAAAAAATTACAAAAACTAGAAGATTAATCATAAAATCAATGCAGATTTGAATAAAATAACATTCAGCCTAACAACCAGTAATTTAAATATATTTAACAACTCCACTCTGATTCAACATGGTAGGACCTGTTTGAGTCCCATCTCTCGGTTAAATAGTTCTATTTAAAGATTATTTGTATTTAATAGAATCATATGCACACAAAAAAAAAATTGGAAAAGCTTTTAAACAATTACACAGAAAATGTAAATATGAATGTATGTTGAATGTGATTCCCTAACCTCTAGTCCTAAAATAATCTGATATGGGTTGACATGTCATTAAAATCAACCATTCATATATTTAACAACACATAAATGATACTGTACAGACTCAGAATATATATTATTGCATGCAGTTAATTCCAGTTGTAACAGTTTTATACATTATGAATGATTGAAAATATAAATTGAAATTTTAAACAAAAATATTAGAAGAAATAAATTTAAAAAAATAATATTTAAATGTTTGTCAGAATTCCAAAACTGTAGTGTCATCTTTACTCTTTATAATCACCAATGATAGTTAAAGATACCCAGAAAGAAATTTTGAGGGTAATTTCTACACAAGCTTCAACTTAACATTTATAGACTTTTTTTATGTTTTAATATAGAAAAACAGTAAAAATCAGTTCAAATTAATTATTAATTTAAGGCTAAAAGCATTTTTAATCAGTAAACTTTTTGCAATCCTCTAGGCACAACAATGCAGAGAAATATTACAATATTATCAACTATGTGTATGTATGTATACCACAATATATTTTCAAATATAAAGTAATAAAACAAGATAAAAATTCACAACTTAGTTTCTCCTTGTTAATCATCAGGTGTTAGATTATGTGTTTGTCTTAATATATATATATATATATATATATATATATATATATATAATGTTAGCACAAGTTATTAGTAAAACAAATAATCTCTTGAACTATTTAAAAAGTTTAATTTTACTTAGTCATCTCCAGTTATTTCAAATTTAACATCATTGGACTAACATTTACTTATTGAGATTTTTAACGTTGAACGTGGATTTCATGTCCAATTCTACGTTTGGTGTCGTCTTAAATTATAAGATTTAAAACTACATTATATGCAGATCTAACTATTTACATTTGGCTTATTTATACGATTTTTAAAGTGCTTGGTATTTCTTGGAAGGAAATTTGTTCTGTACTTATAGATATCCCTGGAAATTGAAAATAAAATTTCAAGGAACAGGCTAGGGGAGATAATTAGTTCTTGCTTGAGTTTTGATTATCTCCCTTCTAACCAACTAAGTGAAAAGGTTTTATTTTTGTCAGTTTTTTTTTTTTTTTTTTAATGCTAACAGAGGTTACTTATAAATTGTCTTTTCTCAGACTTTTTTTCATACAGCTATACCTGTGAAATTCGATTTTTATTGAGATGTTGTTGTGTTAAGAACTCAGTGATAAACTTCTATTAGTATTTTCATTCAAACCAATAATTTTTGCTAATATTCCCTGTCCTAGACTGACCACGACCAAAAGTCCCAATTTTTTTTTTTTTTGGACAAATTCTTTTTTTTTTTCTTTTTCTTTTTTTTAAAGATAAGCATATCTTCTTTAAAATTTATGTCCAAAAGCAAATATTTTTATTTATCCTTTTTATTTTATTTTCTTAGCTTGTGGAATTGCTGTTGAAGCATGGGGCCAACCCTTTACAATCTAACAGCAGGGGCCAGACACCAATGGATGTTGCTGCATCTCCAGACACAGAAAAGCTATTAAGAAAAGAGATATCTTGTTCAAGTAGTTACAGCTCTAGTGCAGATGATAACCGCTCCCCTACATCCCCTGAGAGTACGTCATCCGCTAAAGAAGAAGACCGTGCAGGTGACTCTGAAGGTTAATAAGCAGATGAAGAAATTTTTTTTTTAATCTCTTATTTGTATATTTCTATCTGTACATCTCTCTCTCGCATGTATATTTCTATCTGTGTCTCTCTCTTTTTCATAAGTACATTTCTTTCTTTACATCTCTTTCCCCCCCCCCCGTCTCATTTATATTTCTATCTGTACATCTCTCTCTATCTCTCTCAAGCACCTGACTATTCTACGAGGATCATTAAATAAGTTTCCAGACTTTTTTCGTATGGGCACTTTTATTGATAGTACACACATGAAACTCTAGTCCCCTTCAAAGTAATCTCCCCCGGCTGCAATGCACTTGTACCATTCCAACAACTTCTGGAAGGCTCCATAGAAGTCTTCTTGTGTGAGTGTGTCAATGACTTTCATCACAGCCTCTTTCATCTCCTCAATTGTCTCATAACGACAGCCTCTGAGCTTAGGGAATAAGCAAAAGTCACAGGAAGCAAGGTCTGGACTATAGGGACGGTGAGGAACTGTCTTGATGCTCATCTTAGTCAAATAGTCTGTGACAAGGATGGAGTTGTGGACTGGTACATTGTCCTGCTGGAAATGCTACTGACCCGATTTTCCAACGAAAACTCTTCCTGAACTCCCTTAAAACCTCAACATAGTAACCCTAAGCCTAACCCTTTGGCCAATCAACTGTGGTGTATTGACTTCCTTACTCCTCCCACACCTCTCATCATCCCTCACAGACTCCCTGCCTTCCTTGAATCTCTTATGCCACTCAAGAACTTATGCTCGATTCATGCAAGATGGTCGAAAAGCAGTCAGAAGCATTCCATACGTTTCTGTGGCATTTTTTCCAAGTTCAAAACAGAATTTTATTGCATATCGTTCTTCTAAAGTGTCCTCACGTCCAGATTGCATTTTTGAAATTCACCAGCTGTGACAATCAGGCTTTAGTAGGGTGTATTATAATTCCTGCTGTAGCTGTTCATTTGAAGCTGAAATCATAAAAATTGGTCAGTCATCTCATAAGAAGTATAGCAATAACATAGTGAATTTTCAAGAGTCTCCGACAATTTTAAATGCTCGTACAAAAAAAGTCTGGAAACTTATTGAAAGTACCACGTAATTCTTTCTAACTAATTTCATTTTAATCATTCAGTTACACTAGATATACACAGTTGGAAGTGTAGTGGGAAGTATGACCCATTAGCCAACATTTTTCATTAAATAAGGAAAATCTATTTTGAATAAAAAGTGGAAGCTTATTTATGACGAAAGCTTGTTTCATTTCTCTCTGAACATGTCCATGTGTTTACTCTGAATACTGCATATATGTTTTAGTTTTGAAAACATAAATAAACTCTATAAATTTTTATTTTTAGTCAATACAAACCAGATAAAAAGTTAAATGTTAAATGTAGTTGTTATACAATTTTAAAAAAAATCAGTATGTGTTATATACAAGATACATGCTTTTTCTCTCTCTCTCGCCAAATTTTGTAGCCCAAATTTGGAACGAGAGCTTTATATGTGAATGATGATCATCATCATCATGTCGCACCACCAGCGCTGATCTCCCTGACCCTCTCTCTCCACCCTTCTCTATCATCTATCACTCCTGGTAGGTCTTCAAGGCTATATCCTGTATCAGCACAGAGCTGTTTTATGTAGGTTCTAGCTGGTCGTCCTAGCTTTGCTCGTCCATGTGAAAGCAGTCCACAGAAGTATATCACTTATGAGTTTGTCCTTACTTCTCCAGCAGTGTCCCACATGTCTGGTTCATCTAAGTTGGATAGTTTTTGTGATGGGTAGCTATACAGCAGCTGCTTTGTGGGGGGTGCTGCCTTCAGGACTTGTTTAATATTGCTCGCAGCATTCTTGTGTAATTGCTGTCAAGCTTTTTCTCCATCCATTTAGTTAGCGTCCATGTAGTGCATCCATACAGCAGTATAAACACGACTGCTGCTTGGAACAACCTGTGTTTCATTTTATCGGTCAGGTCAATAGCCTATTGATAGCTGTCCATGCCTTTCCTAGTCGCGTGTTGATGTCTGTCTTGGTTGATGAGACACTGCTTCCTAGGTAGGTGAACTTGTCTACTAGTTTTAGAGAGCTACTGTTTAGTGTGGAGATGTCGCCTCTTGGAATAAAGGACATGTATCCCATCTTGTGTGCGTTGACATGGAGGCCTATACCAGCAGTTGCTCGTTTCAGACTATGTAGCAGGGTTTTGACTTGGGCAGCTATATTTGCCAGAAGCACTATGTCATCAGCGTAGTCCGCATTGGTAATTGTTTGTGCGGGGTATCTTCTGCTTCTTTCCTTTGTCTTTCATCATATCAATAGACATTCTCAGCATGTAGTCTAGACAGATGATAAAGAGGTATGAGGCTAATGTGTCTCCTTGCAGTACTCCTGCTACAATGTTGAAGTAGTCTGTTTCTCTATCTGGGGAACGGACTTTTAATTTTTGTGTTTCTGTATAGCATCATTATGGCTGCAACAGTTTCTTTGGGTAGGCTGTCGGCAAGTAGTATTTGCTCCATCTTCTCTCTGTGTATGGAGTCAAAGGTTTTGGAGAAGTTGACAAATAATATTGTTGACTCTAGGTTTTTTGCATGTACACATTCAAAAAATTTGATGGATAGTCAAAATTTGTGATGTCATGAATCAATTTCAAATATCCTAGATTGTTTATCTTCAACTGAGTCTATAATCTTATCAATCTGATTTTGTATGTATTCTGTTTGTTCTTTTAGATATATATTAGCTAATTCATTTTGTACTTTTTTAAGTTTCAGAGCATTGGTATTTGTTAGGTTCTTCCCAGTTCTAGCTCTTTGTTTAGTTAGTATGCATTCTGCTGCCGTTTCATTGATGAAATTCTCATATCCATCATTTGGAGTATGTGTTTCTGTCTTCTCCTGTAGTGCATCGAATTTGTTTCTTAGTTTTAACGCATATGTATCTCTAATATCCCTATTATTAAGCAGGGACCAGTCAGTGTACACTGGTTGTTGTTCAGGCTGTATTCCTTCGTAGGTTCAGTCGTAGCTTTGCTGTGATGATTCGGTGATCACAGGACACACCCACGAAAGAGGAATTTGCTTCAAAATTCAATGCGCTATTATTCCATTTCTTATTTATAAAGATGTAGTCTATCTGTGTTTTAGTATTATTTGCATAGGTGTAAGGTCAATAGTTTTCCCTCCCTTTTCTGAAAGTTTGTATTGAGGCTTGTTAATCTATTTTTTAGGGTGAAATCTGTTAGATGATCACCATTTTCCTTTGACGAGGTGTGTAAGCTGAATTTGTGGCTTACGTTTTTACCGATTTTGGCATTCATGTCTCCCTCCACCAACAAGAACGTTGTGTTTCAGGATGCTATGAACAAGGGAGGATAGCTCATTATAGAAGGCGCTGAGGTCAGTTTCTTCACTGACATTGGTAGGGCGGTAGCAGGAGATGATTGTTGTGCTGAGGTTGCCATTAAAAGTAGCTATCATCATCCTCAGTTGTATTTTCTCAATACTATTTAGTGATTTTAGGGCCCGTAGTCCTATAAGCATACCTACATTTCTTATCATGGCATTGACAGAGTTTTTCCATGCAGATGCAGTGGCTTGGGTCATCCATTGCCAGTATCATGATATTTAATATCCTAGCTATGAGTGTACCTTAGTTCTTATATGCATATTATGTCTATGTTATGTTCTATCACTGATGCTGTCGGCCCCGGTAATTGTCCTATTCTATTTAAAGTTCTAATGTTGAATGTCGCTATTTGTATCGTGTGTTTGCATTTTAGTAATTTTTGTTTTAGTTTGAGCTCTGTAGCTGATTTTTTGAACACTGAGACCAGGGCTCCAACCTCAGCAGGACGCACCCTTTTTTTTTTTTACCTCTGCAAAGAGCAATGCAGTTTGGACAGGTGGTTTGGGTGGGTTGTGGTAATCTTTCAATGGCTGTTTTTATTCTCATCTATAGAAGTCGCCCTTATAGATGAGCAGCAGTAGTTCCCCAACTGAACTATTTGATCTTGGTCATTGAACCGTAGGATTCATACACCCAGGGCCTGGTTAGGCAGGGTGTTGGAACCCTCAGAGGGTTTATCTGCTCACCTTTACATCCATCATGCTGCTTCCTATGGCTTTCAAAAGAAAATAAGAATTTTTCTTTTTTCTTCCCCCCCCTCTTCTGCCAATATTAAATTTTAACTTAATTAAAGTCCAAAATTACTTTTTTTTTTCTTTTTTTTGTAATCAACTACATTGTGGCTTAGACTGTGGAATTTTTTTCAACCTAATCATGTCATCAATCGTGCGGAAAATTTTATTTAATTTTTACAAAACTGACTCATTTTTAAAGTCAAGGTAACATTTTATCAGAAATCAAGGGGGTTTCAATCTGGAAATAAATAACTAGCAAGTAAAGAAATAATCTATCAACTGGAACCCTTTTTTTTCCCCCTTGAGAAAATTGCAGTTAGGTTTTCTTTTTCCTTCTTCCCAAGGCCTTGTGCAGCTCAATTGTTAAGTGATGGAATTGTGTTATTAGCTAGAAGGTCAGAAGTCAAAATCTCTAAAAGTTACCCAAAAATACTAAAATGTTGAGATTTTGCTAACTTTAGGCTGCTCCAAACCAAAATGGAGATGGCCAATTCACTTGATTTTTCTCATGAATATTTGGTAGAGAATGTGAATACCAAAGATGAAGTTTAACTGCCAGAGAATTGAGAGGGGATTTCAAGTTGGGTATATTTGAAGATGAAGATTATCCAAAAATTTTAAATATGAAACACTCAGCATTTTGTATTTTAGTGTGTATTTCAATTGAAGTTCAAGTTTAGAAAGAACTTTTTCAATAGAAAATCTCACTTTTTCTCTGGTAAATATTACTTTTTAATGAATAAAAAAAAAGGTCTGACTGAAAGAGGAACTAATACAACTTTCACTGTTTTGTGTCTAATATATATAATCTTTCTCTCTGTACATTTCTCCACTTTTATTTTTTTAAATGTAAATGCGACAACAAAATAATCTCCAGTGTCCCTTAAAGCCATTTATTGTATTTGGAGAATATTCTATTTCATTCACTCTCAGTGATTTGTTAAAAAAAAGCAGAGAGCAATTTAGAAAGAAAAGATATAAATTTGTATGTCTGTCTCTCTCCCTTATATATATATATATATATATATATAGTCATCCACAGACAGACTGTTTCGTTCTATCAGAACTCTTCAGTGTGGCTAGACACGCAGGACGCTCGAAGCCGGGATCGAAACCCATCCAACTTTACGTTAGACTAAGTTTCAGACCTCTCGGCCACAAAGCGGACCTCGTTGACTAAGGGAATTTTAAGGTATTTATTTTAGCAACAGCAGCAGCAGCCTTTGTTTACATTTTTTATACCCTATTGGCTACCAGAGTGCTCAATTCTTACGAAGGGCTTTGCATTACGCTAGCGGCGGCCGACAATTCCTTCGCCATATATATATATATATATATATATATATACTTTTCTCCCATCCTTTCATCTCTCTTGTACTTAACACTCTTCAATCAAATTTTTTTTGATTCCATGCAAAAGTCTCTAAATTTAATTTTTGCATTGTTTTCACAGATTTGTCTCCACGATTCCCTGGTTCATCTGCACCCAAATGGGAACGTAGCTGCACCATGTCGTCCAGTTCAAGTACGAGGCGGTCCTTACTGCCCAAATCCCCTGAAAAAACTGCTTCTCCCCGCCTCTTTTTGAAATTGATAAAGGACGTACCCTGCAGTGGGGAATCTTCAGAGAAATCCAAGGACACAACAGAAACCCAGTATAAAGCGTACAGTGTCACTGTCGAACCTGGCGAACACAAAGACTCTATGTCCTTCATGGAGAGTAATAGCAGCAACGACAGCGATTTGTACGAATGCCGTGGTGGCGGTGGCACTGCAGGAGGAGGAGGTGGAGGAGGAGGAGACAGTTCCTCCACAACGGCTGCCAGTACCAAGGGCAATTTAGCATCGTCCACGGTTGCAACCGGTCCTGGACCTGCCAAAGACTCAGGTCAGGCTGAAAATCGTGTGGGCGGTGGTATGTCGTTAGCATCAGAGTGCGGTCCGCACCCAGAGAACATCGACAATAACAAGGGTTGTGTTGGTGACGGACGGTTGAATGATGATGGCGGCAAGAGCTATGGTGAGCTTGTGTCATCATCGTCTCATTCAATCGAGCCATTTACCCCACAGTTCGAAGATATCAGTGATGCAGAAGACGATACAAACATGCCAGAAATGCTTAAACAGGCGGTGTCGGTACCCATCCGATCCAATTGCATTCCACAGGTTAAAGAGTTGGACACTATCACCACAGCTACGACTGCATCGCAATCGAGGTTGAAAACTCTGACTTGTTCGTCGTCTAGCTCCGATTTTCCGCCATCCGACCTTTCACAGTTATCCTCATCCCTTTCATCATCCAATACTTGTTCTCATAGTAACATGCTTAGCTCAGGAACAACAAACAATATACAAGTTGAAATGCACACACCAGATTCAAGTAATAATTCGAACACTTCCTCGTTACGGAGGAACTCTGGCAACAACAATTCGAGCGAGCCTAGCACGCTGTCTTCAGTCGTGCTTCTCCCTGCACCGGTCACGGGCAAGTGGGAGCTGCGTTCCTCACCCCGTACGGATGAGCACCTCACAGGGCTGTCTGGCAAGTCGGAGGGATCGCGGGCCTCTTCACCGACAAGATCTGAAAAAGATAGGTTCATGTTAAAAGCAGATAAAGAAACTCGCTCGTCATCGTCATCGTCTTCATCATCGTCGTCCTCGCTAAAGGTTCCGCCCTTGCGAATAATAATCCCACCTAAACAGACATCTTCCGTTGATTCTGACTTAAAAATGCTCCTCACTAAACCGGCATTGCCATATGTGTTAAACCCGACTCGTGAGAACAACCTAGAGGAGCCAATCAATGAGTCGCATACAGCCTCACAGACGTCATCTCGGGCGTCAAGTCCGGCTTCCTCGCGACCTTCATCTGCTGCTAGTGACCACGCTGCTCCGGCCACTTCTTCTGCCTCCATGACAGCTGCCAACCTGTCCATTTGCACTTCTGCAGACAAGGCACTGCCTGCCACTGCCAACTTGACTGGCCCAGGCAGTAACCCTGCATCATCCGCTGCAACCGGCACATTGTCGGCAGTGAACAGCACAACTACATCTGAGACGGCAGATGCAAACGGCAGTGGTGGCGGAAGCAACAACAGCAGCAGCAAACCAACGACCACTTCGGCAACAACCACCACCACCACGACCACCACAAGCAGCACGTCGACATCGAGCAACACGACAAGTAGCTGTGACAAACCTGCCAACCAGACAACGTCCGTGGTGCAATCATCACGAGACGGTGACTCTCAGGTAGGGAAAGAGAAGGAGGAGCCATCAAAATCAAAGGAGAAGGATGATGTCAAGGAAGAGAAAGAGGAAAAAATAACGCAGCGGATTACACGGTGTCTGCGTTCTCATACAGCACAAATGCAGCAACAGCAGCAACAGAAAAAAGAACAACATTCTGAGAAGGACAAGCAAGGTAAAAAAAAAATTTAAAAAAAAAAAAAAAAGTTTTAAGAAATTGGAAAAAAAGTTGTTTGCTGCCATTTTGCTTACTTTCTTGTTTCACCATCAAATTTTTTTTTTATGCTGACAATTTTGAATTTTGTGTCAATCACTGTAATTAGAATTCTTCAGAATTCTCTTTATTTGTCACTTGGCAAATCAAGGCATTGGTAAAACTTTTATTTTTCTGATTTTTATTCATAAGCCCAATTTGATAGCTAAACATTTTCTCCATAAGGGAGATAAGCTTTTCTTTTTTTCTCTCTGTCTAAATCATTTTTGTTTCTCTGTTTGTATATACATTTCAAGTGGCATGTCTCTGCCTAAGGCTAGATTTGAAATCTTAATGCTAGTTGCAAAGTTCAGCAAGTATTAAAATCATAAATATAAAGAAAGTATAATGTAAAAGTTAGGAAAAGTGATGTGCTACTTTTTCTCTCCAGTTTTATGTTAACTCTTTCACTGACAGTTTAAAAAAAAAAAAAAGGGATGTATTTACTCAGAGAGAATTCTTACTTTACTCTGCTCATATAGATCTTGATATGCCAGTTTATAAAATATATTTTCATTGCATAATTTCACTTTATCCTGAGAAGGAAATAAAACAAATGTAGAATAGTCATAATTAATGACACATTGATTTTTTTTAAAAAATCCAGTCACAATTTTTAAAACAGAAATTATTTCATTGTAAATGTTTTTTTTTGTTTTTTCTTTGTAATACTGGGGAAATACATGTGTGTGTGTGTGTATATATATATATATATATATATATATATATATATGGCTTCTTATATTTGGAGTCTTTTTATAGTTTATGCTGTATTAGATTTTTGTGTTACCCTGAAAAAAATTTAAAATATATGTTGTGTTTATTGATAGTGCTAGTGTTAAATAGATGACAAGTAAGTTTGCAGGTGAGTGTAGTGGTTGTATGTCCAATGTATGAATTAGATGTTTTTATATCATCATTAATGTTGATGATGCAGACTAACTTGTCATTTATCTAATGTTACAAGCAGTATCCATAAATACATCAATAAAAAAATCATTCAAAACTACATTACCTCCACAAACAATTGGAAAATGTTCAGTGGATAATCCAAAATTATATAGCACAAACTGTTAAAAAAAACAAAAAAAACTTCTAATGTTAGAAGCTGCGTGTGTGTGTGCAGTGCACATGCACTTACACACACTTAGGAGGTGTACCTAGTGTTGTTTGGGAGGAGATAAGAGACAATGTTTTGATTAAAATAATTCTGATATATATTTTGGCAAGATGCTATGGAGACGGAAATAAGAAGATAAATATGAATGCACAACAAAAAAATTTTGACATAAAGAAAAAATTTTATTAGTTTCTGAAAATATTTCTTGTCATGTCATCTTTGCAAATATGTAGTCTTCTTTCACAACTTGTGATCATCTGACCTACAGCTGGCCATGTGAAAAACATGGATCGTATCTCATCCATCCACTCCTATTTATAATGTTCAAAATATTTTTGTACTTTATATCAAAATCTCTGTCTCACTCCATTTGGTCAGAAATGATATCAAATAAACTTGGAGATTAATCTTGCTTAAGAGCCTTAGTTCAATATCTATGCAAGAAAAATCAGGTCCTTGAAACTTTTTGTTTCACTGAGATCCTTATATAGATACAATCAGAAACTCCAGTTTGTGTATGTGTGTCTTATGATAGCCTGCTATATTTTAATTTAAAAAAAAGAAAAAAGTGTTCTATATCAATTATATATATCTAATTTTTGGTCACATAAACAGTCAACAGTGCTTGGTGATTGTCAGTTTCTTGCCTATGTGATCATCAGACCAAGTGACAGTTACTGAATGGCGTTGACTTTGTCTTGACTGTCCTAACTTGTGTGTGTGTGTGTGTGTGTGTGTGTGTATATATATATATATATATATATATATATTAAAGGTCACAGAAAGTGTAAGACTGGCAAATCACCATGTAGTGTTAATTTCTTTGCTCATGCTATGTATGTATGTATGTATGTATATGTAGTATATCAAGCTATTATTTTCCCAAAGGAAAATGTAAAAGATCAAAAAACTGGAATGTCTTAGTAGCCAATTTCATTTTAAGAATTATAATAGAACATCTTTCATAATTTGAAAGTTGATCAAAAACTCTTAAATAACACATTTTAATAAATTCTCACTGTATTTGGTTGGAAGACCAATCCCAGAATGCATTGCTAAAAGCTAATTTGCAGCATATGTGTCTATTCATATTTTGGAACTTGATTCTCAAGGTTTGCAATCCATAAATGTTCTTGTACAAATGGAAGCCATACACATTCTTGATATTAGACCAGTGTTTCTCAATTTGTTTCCTGCAATCGTAGGGTTCTGCCAGAAGTTATTAGGAATTCTGCGTATATGACGATAAATATAAAAGCAATAGATATCAATGATAGTGTATAATAACTTTTATGCAGGGTTTCCCTGAGCCCTGAAAACTATTTCAAAGGTTTCACTAAAATAAAACAGTTGACAAACACTGTTAGACTCTTAATTTTAGATTGTATATTCTAAACATTTTGGAACAAAATTTAGCTTTATTTAGTAAAGGATCTGGATAAGTCCTCTTTTCCTCATGGTTTTTTATAATTAGTCTTTAACATTAGTGTATCCTTAAAAAACAAAATGTGGGGGAGTGATATTTGTAAATAAGGCAGAGTTTTATATTTTGTTTTTAAACTTCAGGGAGCTCGGAAAGCCAACCTCAGGTAAATGAATTGTCCGGTGTGAAAGGCCAGAAATCAGGCACAACAGCCTCGACAGGTTTAGCAAGCACGCCGGCCACAACCTCAGCAGCTGTGGAAGAATCTGACGAGTTCAGCATCCATCCGCGAAAGAGGAAGTTACGACCAAAGCCAGACCAAGCGCAGACCTCAGAAGCCGTCACTTCACACCCTATTGTTTTAGAAAAACCTCCAAATCCTTACAAAACCTACCTTTCAATCCGAAAACAAGTAAGGAAAAAGGTGACAACAAAACATTTACGCTCATTCCATCGTGCAAAAGAATTTTGAATAAATGGATCAGCAAGTTTGTGTGTGTATTTTGTGTGGGTGGGGTATGCGTGCGTGTGGTCATTTCATATGATAACCTTTTCATAATGTTCATTTTTTTTCTCCTCCTTACTGCTCAAACTTTTGCAATTGTCCAAAGAAGTTGATAAGCCAATAGAACTGTTTTTAGTTTTATTCTTTCAAGTCTTGAATTTAATTTTAAATAAAAAATGTCTTGTTCTGTGATATATAAAATTACGGTTTGAAAGTTGTATCTATATAAAGTGCTCACTATCTGGAATAGAGTATATTAGTTATATCCCCATACATAACCTTTTTCATGTCTTTGAAACACAATGTCAAGTAATTCCTCTTAATGGTATTTCTTAGAGCTATAGAAGAATTACCTGGCCCTGCTCATCTCCTCTCAAAGAATGTATTCACCCAACCTCTCTACCACAGACAGAATGTGATATGGTCAGTTTTTCAACCAGGTAAAACTGGTTTGAATTCAGTTTTCTTTCTCTTAGACTGGTTGCTTAACCAGGAGAGAGAGAGAGAACACAGTTGGCTCAACTCACTGACCCAAACTGAGGAGAGAAGAGATATGTTTACGCCTTTCCAAAGGCATTAGCATCAAGTTAAATATAAACCGCCTTGTCCAAGATTTAAACTTGCTTACTGATTCCATTTCCTACGACAATAATCATTAAGCCTAGCACACCTCCATATCTTTCCTCTATATACCACCTGTACTGGGTTACATGGTACACAGTAACAAAGGACAATCCCTAACTTGCCACATTGGTAGGGTGTTTGATTTCAGTTTTCTCTCTAGACTGGTTTTGCTTATCTAACCCAGTCTGCCCTACCATTTCTTTATAGCTAGAAGGAAAATAAATATTCATTTCTTCCCAAGAATATAGAGCATTTATAGGCTATATATCATGGCAATAAAAACCAAATATTGCAACAATTATCCAAAATAATATATTCAATAGGAACACTTAAAAAGTTAGTTACAATTGTATAGAAAACATGTCACAAATCTTACGAAAACCCCAACAAAAACATCAACAAATCTAGTTTGTAACTTCAAATTAAAGCTTCAATGTCTTTTAAATGGAAATTGATTCCAACCACCAAGTCGAAGTTTACATGAGTGTGACAGAAAGACCCAGAAAACAAACATAAACTCTCTATCAGAATAAGAAATACACTCATAACAAGGTTCCTTCTGAAATATATTTGGAGCCTCACAAAAACAAAACAAATTCCAACAATATTATGGAAAGCAATAAAAACTGCACCAGTTTATATAACAACATATCAAAAAGTGTTTCCTCTTTTAATTTGAGAAGAAAATGGCTATTATCATATTTCCAAGTCCAAATGTTTCTACTACAACTATTTACAACTTCTTTAACACTGACAAATGATACAGCAAAATGCCTGCATATATGAAAACAAAATAAATGAAACATCGAAATAGGTTTTTATTACACATGCACATATATATTCAGAAATATAAGAAATTTAAAACTTTTTAGTATGTTATAACCAACATTGAAAATAATTTTTTTGTCAAAGATATTTTTGTTTACTGATCTTCTATGATCTTTTATATCAAACCCAATTCCCATTTTATATTCCATGGTTTCATATTCTACCATTTGTTGCCTGATTATAAAATCATGAAACTCTTAGTTGCAATATTTGATTTGATTTTCTGTGATATATATATATATATATGATAATTTCGATATAAAATAATGTTTTCCTTCCATATAAGAAAACCTCTATTTAGTCATTGTAATATGCAACTTTATAAAAATATACTAAAATCCCCAATATTCTACAATCATCAATATCTGTTTTTAAAACAAAAACAAATTGAATATTCTAATAATGAGATCCAATCTTTGGTTTTTATTTCTTTTCTCTTATGCCCTATCAATTACAGTTCAGCTCCTTTCCTTTCTGCCTTCCTAACCCCTCTTTTCATCATCCATATTCAAATGCTTTTTCATCTCATCTCACAAGTATATTTTTCATATAAAATGCACAATCCCCCAGTTCACCCTGGCCAAGCATTTATTAATTTCTATTGTATTTCAATAAGTTGCAACAATTCAATCTGGGAAACTTAAGATTGTAATGTTAGCTAGCTTTAAAGGTTTCTTTTGGCATAATTTAATCATTGGCTTTTGTCTGTCACATAACCTTTATAGATAATTTAAAAACAAAAACTTAGTAAAAATGCTTGTGTTTAGAGAAATAGTCTTTTATGAAAAATCAATAACTTACCTTTTAATTGTTACTTTACTTTGGATTACAGGTTAGAAAGTATGAAAAAATTCTTAAGGTTTTTTATGAAAAGGTCATCATTGTTTCTGGTAATGTAGGTTTAGTAGCCATTAAACAAGTATTCCATTTCAAACTGAAAAAAAAAAGGCGGGTATCAATAGATCTTTTTCTCCTGCCTTTGTAAACTATTTATATATTTAACCAACCCCTCTACCACAGGCAGAATGTAATGTTAAATCAATTATTAAGCAGAGCAAAGCTTGTCTGAATTTAATTTTCCTTCTCCTAACCTGTTTGCCTAAGTAAAGCTGGAGAACTTTGTCTACCTATTATTTACCTATAATTGGGAGAGAGAGAACTGATAGATTCTTACCCTTTTCTAAGGGGTTAGTGCAAAGTAAAACACAGTCTCTTCCATGATTTAAATGCAGGTTGCCATACTCATGAACTGACATGATAACCATTAGGCCATGTGCTTTGTAAATAATCTAAATCACATTTTTAGCAGCATTTTGAAGAATGCCAGGGCAAGAATCTCTTAAATGTTTTCTTTTTAAACTTGGCAAATAAGTGATGCAAAAATTTATTTACAAAGCAATCATTGATTTGAAAATTTCATATCTATATGTGAAAGTTATTTAAATTTGAAATTAAAAAATTTTTTTTTTTTTCATTTCTCCTCACTTCAGGTTGAAGATCGGCGGAAAAAC
>CAUZXS010002363.1:2500-17500 GCA_963585895.1 Sepioteuthis lessoniana | reverse complement strand
CTCCTGCAGAACGCTATTCTATTTTTTGAATTCTTATTTTTTGGCTGTTATAATTTTTTTCTATTTTTGAAATTGCTGTTTTCTTGGTGGAAAGCAGATATCACCCCATCCCCCCCAAAAAAAACAAGAATTTATTTGCAATGTTTAATGTCTTTGAAAATACTTAACCCTTTTGCAGGCAGAATGATATTTTCTTCTGTCATGATAACTCAATGTAAGGCATTTTCCTATTAGCTGCTCATTACTAATTCAATGTTAATGTATAGAAAATAATTCTAACTGTACAAAGATTTTTTTTTTAATTTTTGCATTAAGAAAAAGTATTTTTGACTTGTGAACCATTACCATCTGGTGTCTTCAAGAATCAGAATTCATTTCACCTAGCATCTCACTCTGGCACCTTTGATGGTGTAATGGTTAGCAATCTAGACTAGCAAACCTACATGATTGAATTCAAGTCTCATTTGGGCGCCACGTTCATTCAGTCTTGTGCTACATTGAAGCAAAGAGCTTTGTAAATTACTCTTAGCAGCTCAGCTATAACTTGCTGGTAAAAGTAAGGGAGAGAACTTTTTATCTGACAACATATCTGACGTTGTGTCAAATCTTTAAAAAAAATAATCAACTCGTTTTTTATTCATTGAAGCATGACTTAAGCAAGTATTTGTCAAAATCTTTCCTATCAATTTGATCATTATGAAATGAGGTAATTTATGATTTTAGATGGGTAACACAATATTTTAACCTTTTCACTGGCAGATAATTTTTTTTAAACGCCTAGCATGAAAACAATAAAGCACTCATTTTTAATTATATTTTACAAACCAACCCTTATATAATCCTACACCCCAGTGAGGCCTCTTAATGTTGTTTCTGTACTTTGAATTGGTCAATGAGCAGCCAATAGGAAAATGCTTTACATTGAGTAACCTTAAAAAAAAAAAATGCATAAAGTTTAAGGTTCAATTATCTGATTTGAAGAGTGTGTTCTTTTATTGTTGACTCCACATTTACTGCAAAAGAACTACTTCTACCAGGTCTCTACATGGTTCATGTATTGTTGAAGCACCATAAAATATATTAAATTTAGAAGAAACTTTTTTTCTTTTGTTATTCATATAGTGCTTCCCCCTCCCCCTCCCCAGTAAACCCATCTTTTAGATGTCAATCAAATTTGAATATATTTATAATTATTTTGATTTTGATTTTTTTCCAGGAGAAGTTGATGCTTTCCATTGAACAGGAAATGTTACGTGAGCATGCTCGTGCTGCTAGAGCCCAGAACAACCAGTCAATACCCCTGAGTGTTTGTACAATTCTCAGAGATGAAGAAATTTATAATCTTATTGAAGCAGAGCAGGTAAGTCGTTTGTCAAAGGAAAACATTGCAGATTAAACTAGAATGATGACAGATATTAGATAATTGCAAACAAACGAGTACTCTATTCTTCTTCTTTGACACAATCTCTCTTAACTTTGAAATATTCTGCTTAAAATGAAAAATAATGCTTAGCCCAAAATATTGAACTTTATGAGTTGAAAGGGTTAAACAAAACTTAGTGTCTTTGTGATTTTTACCCTTAGATTTAAAAAAAAAATCATTGAGACAAAAACTTTATTTACCAAATAGAAATGAATAAGGAATGAAACATTAATTTTCTTACAAATAGTCTCTTTGACATTCAACTAGCTTATTTTCTTAAATTATCCTCAGTTTTGCTCATATTTCTTTTAAGTAAAATAACTTTTTTATTCTCTAACAAAGTGGGGGGAGGGGGGGCTTTCCAAAATGTCTTGTGTGTCAACTTAAAAAATATCACTAAAATGATTTTTCATTTGCTGATGTGGTTTCTTCTGCTTTCCTTCTGGTTGATAATCCAAATTATCTCTTTTGATAGGTTGAAGAACGGGAGAAAAATGTGCGGTCCCGATACAATGGCCGACAGTTCATTTCCTGGATACAAGACGTTGGTGATAAATATGACAAAATAAAGGTGAGCCTCATCTTTTAGAATTAATTTCCACAGCCTCAGTGAAATTGCACACTTTCATTTCTCACTGGAGTAATTCCAAGTTTTTTACAGCTTTTGAGATAAATATATGGCTTCTTTTGTTTTTTTCAAAAATTTCAGTCCTGTTTAAAATCTAAAAGTAAATTTGGTTATGTGTTAGTCTCCCAAAATCGTGGATCTAGTCCTAGGCCTGCACAGAAAATTGACAGTTTTGTAGGCAACAAGTTTTCTCACCATATCAATATATGGTCCAAGAGGAAAAGCAAGTACCATTACGGCTTGGCATCAGAATCATTGAAAAAATTGCCTGAACAAGGCTGAAGACACTGTCAGACTCCCTTACTAGCAATTTGGTTTGAAATTGTTATCCTTCTAGACAGGTTACCTACCAAGTCATTTCTTCCCTGGGCATCTCTATAAGGTGTGTTGGGAATATTGGATACTCTTTTTTTTTTTCTTTTTTTCTTTTTTTTTTTTTCAATTTTAACATGTGACAATTACAAATGCTGTGTATATTGTCACAAAAGTTTCAATGAGATATAATAAGTAAGTAAAGCTGGTGACCTTAGTCGAGGGTGACCCTAAGGCTCCCTTGTGAAAATTCCACCCTGTCAGTGAGGACTATATAACATGGTTGCCCAATCAGCTGGGACTGTATAATACACTGACTGCACCTCTGCAGAGGGGTAAGACCACTCCCTCCTCAATGAGTGTCCTAGATATGACACTAAACAAACTGATGGTGAGGTTCCAGTAATGCTGGAGCTTTGGGGAATGCAGAGCACCCCTTCATTGCCGTCGCTCCCAAGTTCACTCCGGCCTGGAGTGGTAGCACTTGATAGGGTCCTATCTATGGGTCAAATAGAATTAAAATGTGTACTTATGCTAAACTGATCTGCTTGAAATAGAACTGTTTTGATATTTAATTGTGTGTGGACAAAAACTATACGTATACTAAACTGAATTGTTTGAATTAGAACTATTTGACTAAACTGAATTGCTTGAAATAGATCTGATTATTTATATAAAAATGGTTTTGGCATTGAATAACCTACAAAGGTTGATATGCCATAAAACCCAAACAACCATATATAATATGCCAACTGCACCTCTGTATAGGGGTAGGTTCCATCCATTTCCAACGTGTTCTAGGTATGACACTAAACCATCTGATGGTGAGGCTCCAGTCCTAGAGGTTTGGAGAGTGTAGAGTACTCCTTCATTGCCATTACTCCCAGATCCACTCTGACCCAAAGTGTTGGTACCTGTTGGGTTCCCATCTATAGGGTGATTCAATCATTTACTATATTTGAAACCATTTAACTATATGCAAACAAATAATTACTATTCAATAGAATTATTTAGCAATACTTGAAACTATTTAGTGTCCTGGGTATGATATAAAACTGTATCTGATGGTGAGGCTCTAGTCTTGGAGCTTTGAGGAAGGTAGAGTACTCCTTTGTGACTATTTCTCTTAGGTCCACTCTATGTTAGGATCCAATCTATGGCTCAAATAGAACAGTTCAATCTTTTTGCTATGGATTTTCATTATTGGTTATTTGAAACCATTCAGCTGTGTGCTCATTGTTCATATTAGATAGGAATACTTGATAGGTAAATTTATTAGTGTTAAATAGCAATACTTGAAATCATTTAATAGTGTTCAAACAAATGATTAATATTATTAACTGTGTGCAAATAAATGATTAATATGAAATTAGATAGGACAACTTAATAAATAAATCTACTAATGTTAAATAGCAACACTTGAAACCATTTAATTGTGTGTAAACAAATGAGCTTTAACTCATTTAAAAAAATAAAGTTACCTTGAAAATATTTGCTTACAAATCATATATATACATATATGTATAAACAGGATTTGGCATCAAATAACCCATGAGGGTTGATATGGCATAAAAAACAACCAAATTGTTGATACTTCTATAAGTTATGTTATAATAACAGAAGCAAAAAAGAAAATGGTTTGTTTTTCAATATTGCAAATGAATTGGAAGACATTAGACAGGAAGGAAATACAGAATTAGATTTTTTTTATTTTTTTTCAAAATCTTGGTAGATTTTAATCAATTCTAGGCAAATCTCTTTAATTCTTATCTTCTACAACTTTTTTTATACAAATCAAAAGAATTAGGGGTTTTTTTTCCAATAAAATTCATTAAATTTTACATTTTATTTTTTTTTTTTTGTCAAGGTTTGGTTTAAGTTATTAGAACATTTTTATTGACAAAAATATTTCCTTAAAGAATTTTTGATGTTTTCAATTAATAAGCCTTTTTTCCCCCCTGTGGAAATTGATATTTTGTGATTCTGTATTTTCTATCGGCCCATACCCACTGGTTTTGAATTTTTCCTTCTAGGTTTGTTTGTTTACTTATAAACCTGAGTCCAATCATCTCAACTGATAGATAGATAGAAAAAATAGAGGGATTCATCTTTCCTATTAGTCCACAATTCATCTTTTCTTACCATGACTGTTAGATCATACATGTTAACACTTCTAGAAAATTAATTTAAAAAAATATTATCATTTTTAGGTTTTATACATTAGGAGAGAGCTGGTTTAAAGACTAGATATTTTGTGGGTGGAAGAGAACTTATCCACAGGTTGTCATCATTAGAATGCTGAGGTTTAGAGCTGGAATCTCAAACACTTTCGACTATTTTCTAAAAATGAAATTGCTTCTATCTTAGATATTTTGTAGTATGCATTTACCCAACCCATCCACTACTAGCAGGATATGGCACAAGGTCAATTTTTAAGCAGAGTACAACTGGTTTGAATTCAGATTTTTCCTTATCTTAGACTAGTTGCCATATCATTATTAAGGTGCCCGTGGTGTAATGGTTATCGTCGTAGGAATTGGACACAGCGACACGAGTTCAAATCCTGGACTCATTGCATTTCACATAGCACTAATACCCTTGGGAAAGGTATGAATCCAATTATTCTCCCTCTAGCTATGGGTAAATAGTAGGATAGACTAGGTTCTTCAGCCTTGGTGAGGCAACTAGTCTAGGAAAAGGAAAAATCTGACTTCAAACCTGTTAAACTCTGCTTAAAAAATTGACCTTGTGTCATATCCTGCCCGAGCGGAAGGGTTGGGTAAATATGATATCAACATTAAAAAGACAAGTCAATCCTACTATTTACATAGCTGGAAGGAAAATAATTGGATTTATACGGGTTTTTTTCAAAAGTATTGACATTATGTAAAATGCAAACAGCCTCATTTTAGATTTGATTTCAGATCATTTTGTCCATTTCCTATGACGATAAATGTTATTTCACAAGCATTTACTTTCTGTTGTAGTATACATCTTTTCAGTTGTCCATTCATTTTAATGTCTGTGACGGGGAAATTTGAACTAAAATCCCTAAACGGGACTTTATTTTCGCACGTGTGAAGACGGGGCAGGTTGGCACTTGATCCCCTACAGAAATAAGTCCTGTTCAGAGTTCTTTTCTCAGGCAGATAAGAACTGGCATATTACGTGAGGGAATAATTTAGGGCCAGACTGGCCACCGCTGGCAAAGGGGTCCAAAATTTCACACTATCACACACCCACCAAGCCGCTGAACTTCTTTCCCTTAGATAATAGAAGAATACGGGCCTATAGGTCTTAGTTGTAATAATATTGTTGTAGTAGTCGGCAACTCTGGTTTCCCGTGTGATGCTTTAGGAATTAATAGGACAGTTCTAAGCAAGATAATATAAGGCGAATAGAAGCTGAAAGGAAAGCATGAAATAATAACATAGATCACATGGTAAAATGAAAATACATAGGTTCTTTACTACGGTTATATATACATATACGTTCAATAAAATGTCAAACACATATAATAGGATAGTCCATGAATATAACTGTCTTTTCCTGGCTTTTATCCTTTTTCAAATTGAGAGAGAGAGAGTGGTAAACAAAATTTGGGTGTAAAGGAAAAATGTCCCAAAGTTACTTATCTTATTTTTTTGACGGGGTTCCACTGGAGAATTTCTCTTCTTTCACGGGCTAATAGACTTTGTACTGTTTTTAATGCTGGCTTGAAAGATTTAGGAGTCCTCCATGTCTCAGTTAGTCTTTTTGTCTTTAGCCCGGAGTAAAATGGCTATCGTCCGTCTGCCACGAGACTTGTCCAAAAACTACCTTTTTTTGTATTTACTTCCGCTGAGGGGAAGGGAACCCCACTTCCGTTTGGGGGGCCCCCCCCGCCAATCATTTGGCTTCATTTTTCTTTCCCCTTCCGATGTCCGGCGACCCAAGGTCACTTAAGTGCGAACATCTGCGTGACCCACATTCTCTCCTAACGGTCACTTTTTGACTCCTAGATAATGTTAGTTCAACGGGGGGGGAGTATCATTCCCACCTCCTCGTCTCCGTGAGCCATCACGTGACATGTCTCTCTCTCTCTTCCCTGGGCTCACTCTGTCTTTTCAGCTGTGTATAGAAGATAATTTTATTAAAACAAAACTTTTTTTAACTTTTGATCTTTGGAAGAGGATACCATCATATTTAATATATATGTATATAAAATCTGATATTATATCTTGTTTTTTTCAGGAGTTATTGCTGCTGCGGCACCACCATGAGGCGGAGTCACTGTTTGCTGTTCAAAAAATGGATTGGGAATGGAAGATGAAGGAAGTGTCTGATATGAACAACGTTCCTGTTATTGATGACCTTCACGTGCCAATGGTGCAAGTTAATGACGACTTTGACCTGCTACCTTCTTAGCAGCAGCAGCAGCAGCACCGGCTTCCTCACCATCTGAGTGTCCGATTGTTGATTTTGACCCCCAAAGCCTCATTCATTTGTGCTGGCCTCACCTACGATGCCTGGGAGCCCATCGAAGGGCTCATTTGTTGTGCCCAGCTTCCTCCGTCTTGTATAAGTTCCTTACAGCTGTTTAGCATCTTACGGGGAATACGGAATGCTGCAGAACCACTTTTTACAAGAAACAAAAAAAAACAAACAAACAAACAAAAAAAACTGCAATGAAAGACACCAAACTTACACTGTGTTTTGGTTTGGCTAGACTGGTCACGACTGGTCCGGCAGACTTGATCACAGTTATGGGGGGGTGGGGCAAGGGGTGGGCAGGGTGTAATGACATTTGATAGCAGCAAAAATCACAGCTCGAAAGGGAAAAAAATAGATTTAAAAAAAAAAAAAGAAAAGAAAATTCCAAAAATTTCGCCCCTTAAAAAAAAACAAAAAACAAAAATAAAAACAAGAAAAAAACAATAAAGTTGATAAGGATTATGTGATCACTAAAATCATTGAATTTTTTCTGTTTTTTCTTGGTTTCTTTTTTTCTTTTTTTTTTTTTCTTTTTTTTTTTTTTTTAAATATAGAATTGGGGGAGAACAATCTTTTTTTTTTTTTTTCTTTTTTTTTTGTAAACACATACAAAAATAGACAAACAATTGCCGATTTTTATTTTTATTATTATTTTTAAGAATTTTCTTATCTTCCACCCCCTCCCTTAACCAATAGACAAGCTATTCCAAAGAAGAAGCCTCATTTTATAAGACAGGAGCTGAGCTGCTGTAATAGCAAGTGATGTCATCATAGTCATGCCATAACAACCCTTCAGGACTGCTATTGATTGGCTCAGGCCAAACAAAAAAGACAAAACCAAAACCATTCAGTTTCAGGGTCAACTGTTCCTCTCTCTCTCTCTTTCTCTCTTTATTTTTTCGAAAAAAGTATCATTCTACATCAAGTGTTTTTTTTTTTTTTTTTTTTTTTTTTTTTTTTTTTATAAGTCATCTAGCTTTAAAAAATAATTAAAAAAGACAATAGCAAAAAATGTCAATCTCCTTATATTTAAAAAAAAAAAAAAAAAAAAAAAGAATAGATTTCGAAAGCAAAGAAAGACCAAAAACCACCAAGAATTACAGGCCTAAGTAAAGGACAAGTTTGTATGTCTGTCTGATTGTGCGTCTGTGATATGCTTTAATATCTGACTGGCTTTGTGTGTGTGTCTGTATGTGTGTCTGTGTCTGTATTGGAATTTGCAAGACAAGCATGTCAATCTACTCTCTCTCCTATTTTCCAAATCTTTGCATGTAGGTCTCAGTCTGCCAATGGGTGTGTGGCTCTGTTCCATGACATTGTGGTAAGTAAAGGAAAAAAAAACAAACATACTTTTCATACTGTCTAGATTTGAGAAGCATCAGTAACGATAGACTTTTTTTTTTTTTTTTTTCTTACTGTAGAAAGAAAGAAACCAGAATGAGTCTCTTTTCTTACAGCTGAAGAAGGCCAAGGAATGTACCAATTGAAACGTGAACAACAAAAACCAAAGAAATCATTGATTGTGCTTTTCATTTTGAATACTTTTTTTTTCCATCTTTTTTTTTTTTTTCTTTCATTCACATGCAGACTTGCCACAATGTCTCTTTTTCTTTTCATTTAAAAAAATTTTTTTTAATCTTTATCTTCAGTAATTCAAATGTGCTTTTCTTTTTTCTTTTTCTTTTTTTTTTTTTCCCCTTCTTCTTCTGGTGCATTTGTAAACTATGTTGCATGCAAGCACCTGTTGGTGTATTGAACCTGTTAATCAAACCAACTCCACAACTCTGAGCCACCCTTGCTGTGGATTGTGTATCATGTCTGATCATGGGGAGAGCCCGGCAGAATCCATCAATCAATCTATCATCCACCAAAAATGATTTGTCTTGCACTTTTCTGGGGGATGCACAAACCAACTGACACGTTCCTGCTAACATGTATACCAAAAGTTCTTTCAAGAAATCCTAACTTGTTTTTCTCTGTGGGTCTTTCTTTTCTTTTTTTTCTCTCTTTATTTTAACTCCATTTTGAGACAAAATGGTTTTCTGATAATTACTTGCAGGTATAGTTCAGTGGTTAGGCCAGCAGTCTGGTACTTGAAAAATCTGTGATACTTGCCGAGTATTAAGATCAACTCATTTAGGAGAAAAATAATTATGATCCGATTTGGATTTAGAACTGAGAGCTCTTTTCTTTCTGAATATATAGTAATTGTCAAATTCATTATTCTGTTGGGATATAAAAATTAAACTTCAATTTTTCTCTAAATTAGAGGTTAAAAAAAACCTCCTTACCTTTATGATCAATCTAGAATACTTGCAAAATTTGCAGTGCTTATAAAATGTCATCTTCAATTTGTTTTCAATATTATTTTTAATTTTTCCAACAACAAACAAAATACCCGTTCTCTCTCAGGATCACTCTAGTGCAACGTTTCTCAAAACACAAGGGGTTCTGTGAGAAACAATAATAAATAGGCTGATTATTATTTTATATATATATATATATATATATATATATATATATATATATATATATAATAAAAATAATTTCTATTGGAAATGAAAACTATTTCAAAGGTTCCACAAGGATAAAATGGTTGAGAAACATTGCTCTAGTGTTTATTGAATCTGCTCTACTCACAAAGTATTCCCATTGGGTGGGGTGGGGGCATTCTGCTCAATTTTATGATGGTCCAGTCAATTCAGTTTTGGTCATTTTGGGGAGGGGAAATTACAACACTAAAAATGGTTTTTAATTTTAAACAGCCAAACAGAAGAGGATATTTTGTTTAAGACAAAACTTTGCTGTCATGCTCCCTCTCTTGCTCACTACCTGCTTGTGAAATTGGTCATAACAAAAATTATCTCTCTTAATTTATTTAGAGTTGATATTAAGATTATTTGTCAACCACCTGGTTGTAATTATTTTATGAGAACATTAGGAGTATTCAGAAATAAATCAAATCATTACATTTTCATATAACCTCAAATAACAAAAGGAAATTAGGAGTTTTAAGTTTTCAGTCTCATTGTTTTGTTTTCTCCCCCACTCCACCCCCATCACTACCACCACCACCACCACCACCACCATCTTTGATGTTGAGTAACTCATTTTCCCAAACCTTCATAAACTTTGTACAGTCTCATTAATTGAAGAGGGGAAGGGGTTGTTTGTCACCTCTGAGATATATATATATATATATATATATATATACCACACCTATTTTCTTTTTTTTTTTTTCTATGTTTGAATTTTCTTGTACATTAAACAAAATATATTAATTTTTATGGCCAGTATTCATCCCAATTTTTGTTTTTACGTCAATTTAAAAAAATTTTTTTTTTAAGAAAATAACAAACAAGTTTGCTTTTTCCTTTCTCTCTCTCTCTCATTAAAAAGTCTATTGAAATAAAACATTTTTAAATTTAATTCTATCTTCACCCAAACTGCAATGCATGTGTATCTTATACATTTAAGGGTGTCTGAAAAGTAGATTCCTGTTTTAAAATTTTTCATACAAAATTTTTGGAGGAAAAAAAATTGATTGCAAGAAATTTTATCTTACAATAAATAATTGTTATATTTGCTTATAAATTTCCTACACATCAAAATGGGACAGAGGTAGTAGTAGTAATAATAATAATGTTTTATTACATTTACCTCTTAAGATTTTTAATCACTAAAAGCTAAACTATAATTAGATGGTGGTATTATAATTATTATTACCTCTGTCTCGTTATATTAGAGTCATTCAATAGGTAAAGGGATCTTTTTACATTTTTTTTTTTTTTTTTTTTCTTTTCATAAATGTAATTTGCATTTTTTATAATTTGTTTATTGCAAAAATTATTATCATCTTGCAATTTATTTTTTTTTTTTAAATTTTGAGGCCATTCAAAATGGTGGCAAATCAGAAGGCTCCAGGCTTGAACAGAAGCCTGTCATCAAATATTTAGTGGCTGAAAAGTGCAAGCCAAGTGATATTTACAAAAGAATGTTTCCAAATAAACATGGGTTTGCGACTACGAACCTGAACTGAAAAGACATGGAGTGGAAACACAGACTCTTAAGTAAAGAAAAAGTTCCAGGTGCAGCAGACAGTAAAAAAAGTCATGTTGATGATAGTCTTCTGAGATTTGAAAGGATCCAATGACTTGATTTCCCTGAAAAAAAAAAGTGCAACTGTAAGCTGTCAACTCTTTAGACAAAATTCACCTTTTTTATTGAATGACCCTTGTAATTGTCCATTTGCATATAAAATTAACACTATAAATAACAACTATTTTGGTACAACAGTATTATCATCTACCCTAAAAAATGGACTCATTTTAGTATACGTAATTTATATGGAAACCTAACAATTTAGGTTTTACTATTTAATATTTTTACCTATCCCACAACACTTTGGTACTGTATTTACTTACATATCCTGCAACTTCCTGGGACCTAAAGTTTACACTAATATTGAGTGGGATCATACCATACATGAAATACTAATCCTTGTCTTGGAAAACTATCTACACACAAAATTTGTTTTTCACGTATGGTCCAGTCCTTAATAAATTAAAATTTAGGTTTCGGAAAGCTGTATGGTACTCAAGTGTGTGTGTGTGTATATATATATATATATATATATATATATATATATATATATATATATATATAGCATTAACCTCCTTCTGTCCTATGATTATTGTTTAATTTAATATTTGAAATTTATATGCAAATGTCACAATAATTATGGGACAGAGATAGTACAACTTTTATAGAATGAAAGACAAGGATTTATGTATTGGCTGACGTCTGCAAAATCTTTTACAAGTTAAAATTCCCAAGAAATGTCACAGAACAACACTAATAATTAGAATTATCTTATTAAGTTGCTATTTTGGTCATGATGAAAAATTTGCTCTAGTGGCTTCTAAGGGCCATTCTTGGATCTACCTTGGTTTTGTGATATCAAGGGAGGTAACTCACAACTTGATTAAAAATGAAAATGGATTCCTGCTGCTATAATTTCTACTTTCTATCTCGCCAATATTTCGAAAAATTTTGTATAAAGATTTTTAAAAGAGCCACTTTTCAGATTCCCTCTACTTTAAGCTGAACAAGAAATATCCTCTAATGACAATTTGAACTCTAGAGTGAATTTTGAAAATGTAACTAAAGTGTCTTTTTTTTTTTTTTTTTTTTTTTTTTTTTAAACCTTTTTTCTGCTTCTCTCTCCCTTTGAAATATTTGAACCTCCCTGAAACACAACTGCTGATAAATAAGAGAAAATTTCCATATGGGGAAGAGGACTAGTAAAAATGAAGCAAATCCTGCTTTTTGTAAGGGTTTCTCCTGTACCCTCTCTGTTTACATATACACAAAATAAACTTTTGAATTATTTGTACAAGTGGAAAATTTGCAATTCAGTGCTTTCCTAAAATAGTCTATTTATATATGATGTGGTGGTGATAACTTAAGGAGCTATTACTTGAGCTAATAATCTTACTAAGTATCTACTCATTGGAACCAGCAAATGATATAAAGGTTATCAAACTAGACCAACAGACCATTATTAAGTAATACAATTCTTAATAAGTGACCTACACTTCTGGCTTTGTGCTAAACTTAATAAATGATATCTATTTCTTGCCTTTTATAATTCTGAGGTAAGTCATGATTCCAAAAGCTTTTTTTTTTTTTTTTTAATTTTTTTTTTTTACTACAGCATTTTATATGTTCAGTTCACTGACCTTCATAAGGTGTACTATCTGTAATGGAAGAAAACTGGGATTTTGAGAAATGGTCAGTTATTATTCTGAGAATTTCTGGGACTATTGATCTCTGACATGGGAGGACTGGCAATCAAGCAGTGCCCAAGGGCCAAAAGCACCAAGTAACAAAATATTTTTCAATAACCTCAAATGAATCAATGTTTTTTTGACTAAAACTGATACCATGAATCTTTTCTGCTTTATTAATAGAGTTCACTAGATATGTTCAAAATAAACACTGTCAGATTTCTTTATTTTGTTTTTTGAGACATGGAGCAACAAATGTTTGATTAAGATTTTTATTTATCTATATAAACTAATTTAAAGGGATTTTTTTTTAAATGTTAGAATCCCCAAATTTAATCCACCCTTGTTCCAATGTATACTTTTGTTTATTACCTAACAAATCCGTAGCTAATGGGCTGATCTTGATGAAACTGCACATGTGAATTCCGTTCATCTCCAAGAGATTTTTAATGGTTTTTGAAGGTAAATGGACTCAGTCTTGTCAGCTATCCATTATATCTTAGCTCTAAATTGATCAGGAAGGTCTAATTTCTTCAGAAAGTAAATAAAATTAGTATCTATAGGAGTGCCCAACTCATGAGGGGTAAGGATTTTCTGTGAGAAAAATGACAAAGACTTCATTCTACCTATATACTCCTTGATTAATGAGGTAAATAATTGAGGAAAATTGGCATATAAACTTCTTTAACCTCAAGGAGTGTGTTTAAAATAAATCTGAAATGGAGAAAGACACATTGGAAATGGAGAGGCCTGGAACATTTTAGCTTAAATTGATAAGAATAGTCTAATTTATCCAGGACATAAATAAGGATTACTATCTTTGAGAGCTCTCTCATCTCTTGAAAAAGGTGGCTTTTTTTATTTCTTTTTGAAAAGAAAATTAATTATGTGTGAAGACTCTTGCATTCAGAAAGTAATTAGTTGTTTTTTTTTGTTTTTTTTTCTTTTTGTTTTTTTTTTTAACAAAATGTACTTTGTGTGTGAATATATGAAACAAAGAGAGAACCTTGTTAAATACTACATAAAACTTTTTTAAAAAATCCCTCGCCAGCTTTAACCTTTCTATATAGAACCTATATCTGAAGAAGATTGATGAATAGGTTGGTAATAACAAAAATAATTCTTGGAATTATTAAAACCATATTCTGCATCTTTTAAATACCAGAACATCAGAAATAATCTAAAACTTGAAATTCTAAAAAATACAATGCTAGATTCATTGGAGACTTCTTTACTACAGATATTTCACAATACATGAAATGAGGTTATTAGATTAGATTAGATAGGAATCAAAATGGATGATTATTATCTAACAGAAGACTAGGACTTCTTTTCAAGTATAAGGCTAAAATACTTTGATTTAACTCTTCTCATAAAATACGTACTATCACTAACAAAAGTTGCAGCGATTATCTCCCTTTAAAGAGAACAAGTTGAAAAAAGCTTATTCTTTTTCAATCATGTTTCTTTGAGTGCCCCATACTTCCGGCCTTGTGCCATAACTAAGCTAAGCTTAGTAAATATCTGATTCCCTGTAAATCTAGGATTACCTAGATAATAACAGGTTTTATATTTTACTTAAATTTCAGACTTCTGATAATTTTTATTTTCATTTTCTATTATATTTTGTGTGTGTGTGTGTGTTTGAAAAAGAAAAATTTTACAGAAGGTAAGTTAAGCCTATCATTATTATTTAAAAAAAAATATTTTCAGTTTTTAAAAATGTTAATTTTCTTCTAAATCAAAAAATATCAAATTTAATTCTGTCTAATGGCATATTATATACAATTATTATACATTTATTTATTTATTTTTGCCAACACGTTTCAACTTCAGATTTGCTGACATACAAAAAGATTCAATTGAAAATTGTTTTAGGTTTAATGATAATAATAATAATAATGATTATCATGCCAGCTGAAAGTCATCATCAGGGCTGAAATATACAAATCAAATTAGGTCTTATTTATTACCAGATCTTACAACATTCAAATTTTGTTAAACAAAAATTTAAAATATGAAACAGGCCAAAAATGAATGCATCCCTTGTATATATTTTACTAAGTTTTAATGCAGTAAAATTTTGTAATAATACTTAATGATTTTTTCATTGTATTTTGTTTTACAAGAAACAATAATGTTTGGTTTAGAAGAAAATCAACTTTTTATCTAAAAAAAGAAAAATGGTAGGGTTGTATGTAATTACGAGCAATATTTTATGTCTTCAGAGAAGTGTTGGGGTGGGAAGCCATCTTAAAACATTCAACAAAATAAACAAATTGAATACAAAGCAGAAATTTTTACTGGTGTTGAGAACATTAAATATCTTATTCTCATGTCTCTTTTTGCACACACACACACACACATTCCTCTTT